>JAFBJT010109034.1:5949-20373 GCA_016785325.1 Chascanopsetta lugubris
AAAGAAAGAGAGGGAGAGAGAGAGAGAGAGAGAGAGAGAGAGAGAGAGAGAGAGGACGTCATGTGGTCACAGCGTGATCATGGGCTTCCTCTTACCATAGGAAGACGTGCACAAACACATGGTGGAGCCTTTAAAAACAATTTTTTAGCTAAGTCATCACTGGTTAAACATTTCTGTGGAATGACAAAGGACTTTTTTTTTTGTTCAAGCGAAACATTGGAAAAAGTGCCACGGAAAAAAAAGAAGCGAGGAAAAGTTCTAGACTCAAACTCTCCACCGTGATCTTATGCACTTTTTTGCATAACAACTAATGAAGACTGTACTATCTACTATTATATTTGTACATCTAATAATTTGGGTTATTGTAGATGGGTGTTGCTTAGTGGTAGGCCATGTGCTTTGGATGCAGGTTAAGGTTGTGGGTTCAATTCCCAGCCTCTCCATGCACCCTCAGTATGTCAACTTCCTCTTCCACTGTGTTTGGACAGGAAGCAGCTGCAGGAGCTGGAGGAGGCTCACATGATCCGAGGAGAGCTGAGCTCGGCGCAGCAGCTCGCTCTGCTCAGCAGCCACGATGACCTGGCTCGGGCACTAGAGGGCGCCTTCTTCATCCAGGTACGCCACCATTGCCATTGTGTCCGTGTGCGCCCCTCACTGGAACAAAGGTTGAGAGTCAAATGTCTTGTGTTGTTGCTTCCTTTGTTTACGTCACTCCCTGGATGTCTCTGAAATCAATGCGTCATGGTGCAGCCATGCATCGTGTGTTCTAAGTCCCAGGCTGTACATTCATCCTATCACAGAGCGTGTGAAATTGCACTGATTATCCTCAAGGGGGCGCAACATCATTAGGTCATGTGGCCCATGATGTGACAGCTCAGGTGACTGATTTGAGTTTAGTCCCCTTGCAACTGGACGCTAATAGAGGTTGAGTGTGTTTATAAAATCTGTGTCATGGTGTGAAATGACAGATTAAATTAAAGGTGCGGTGTGTAAGATTTGGTGACCTCCTGAGGTGAAGTTGTGTCCATCACCTCATCCTTCTGAACATGCAGGAGAACCTACGGTCGACTTCAGTTGTCATTAAAACTCAAAAGATGTTTAGTACGTCCAGTCTGGGCTACTGTACAAACATGGCGGCCCCCTATAGAGTGGGCCTGCCCTTCATGTAAATATACGTGAATGGGCTCATTTAAGGTTAATGTAGAAAAAATAAGTTAGCTGATTATAAACTCATGGAAATATCAGTATGTAACTGCTTTGTAATATTTTTAGAAGTGACAAAAATGGCGTCAATCTCACACACTGCACCTTTAATAGTTTTTCAATACGGATTTTGAACCGTGAATATAAAGAGCAAAACGTAACTTTTGCTTGATTTATATGTTTTAAAGCTATTTACTCTCAAATTCCTTTGTTATTATGAAGCAAAGCTTCAATACACAGCCTGATGTGTGTGATGTATCCTGTTCATGTGATGTCGACCTAGAAATCCAAACCCGCAATGTGTCACCGACAGAGATCGTGTGTCGAAGGGTTCAGTAGAACTTGTTAAAAAAAAAAAACGAGCGCTGAATCTCGACATGACGCTTTAACACCACATCACTCATCTCGTCTTTGTGGCTCTGAGAGGACAAACACGAGAGCGACAGCAGCTCACTTTCTTTCTTATCTTGACTGGAGTCACGTGGGATGTAGACACTTGAAATGGAGAGTTTAACGTCAAGAAAGAGTCTTGACAGCAGCAGACAATGGAGTTCTTCATCGGCTGGGCGGAGAGGGAGAGAGAGAGAGAGAGAGAGAGAGAGAGAGAGAGAAATCAATGTCCCGACTCGTCGGGGAACAATGGAGGATTTATAAAGCGCAGGTAGATGGGCGCCCTCGCCGTGTCAGAGAGGAGACGTGGAGGAAGTGCAGATCTGTGACACATCATCTCGTCCACGGCTGCGCTGACTGGTGGTGTTTGCCTTCGTCGGCCTGTAAGCCCTGGTGCTCGCTGCAGGGTGGGCTTTGTTTACTGTGCCGCACCTGCTTTTCAGAATAAAAGGACATTTTCAAGAAAATATAGTCAAAGAAGCTGTGAAAGGTTCCATGTGTAAGAGTCAGGTGAAATGATTTCATTGTCAATTTCAGTTCAATTGACAAAATGTTCCATATTGTTATAGTGTTGTATAAGCAGATTTTGAGTTGGGGTGTCCAATCTTTTTTCACTGAGGCGACAATTAAAGTGAACAAAATGTGGGTCGGTCCTGCTCGGTAATTAAAGGTGCAGTGTGTAAGATGTGGTGACCTCTAGAGGTGAAGTTGCGTGTTGTCTCCATCACCTCACCCTCACTCTTCTGAACACGCAGGAGAAGCTGTGGTCGACTTCAGTTGTCGTTAAAACTCAAAAGATGTTTAGTACGTCCATTCTGGGCTACTGTAAAAAAAATTTGTTTTTTAAATGGCGGCCCCCAGAGAGAGGACTCGCTCCTCCATGTAAATATACAGTAATGGGCTCATTTAGTGGTAATGGGAAAAATGATACATTTAGCTAAATTCATAGAAATGTCAGTTTGTCATTGTTTTGTAATATTTTCAGAAGTGACAAAACATTATACACTCTACCTTTAAAAGATAAATAGTTGTCGTTTGTGCTGTTGTGTGTGTGTGTGTGTGTGTGTGTGTGTGTGTGTTCATGAACGCAACATGATGCATCATACTGTCCTCAGGTATGCCGCTCGCTCAGCCTGTCCATGCAGTTCTCGGTGAGAAATGCTCTTTAAAGAGCGTATCCGCCGCAGCCACGCCCCTCTCCAGCTCTGCCGGGCCAGATGTCATAAACAGCTGCACCTCAGCCTGTGGGGGGGAGTTGGAAAGAAGTCAAAAGGGGTTTTATTCAATAAAACAAATATTCAGAATAGAAAACCCTTTGACCCAATTGTTGTCTTGTCGGAGTGGATTCTCAGGAGCCATGGCGACATCGTTTGACACCGACTGAACGATATGTCGACTTGAAGAGAACTCGGTGTCTTGTTACCCGTCTTCATTCTTTACTTCTCGGTCAGGAGTGGAGTTCTGCTTCCCGTCGCTGCAAACTCACCTCAGCTAGTTCAAGTTCAGAAGGTGTTTATGACTCCAGTGATATAGATGGATAAAGTGATTTGTGTTAATGATGGAATGAACCAAACGTTTTGCTCCGTCAAAGAATTTAAATGTAAGTTATTGTATTGAATAAAAAAAGGTAAGATAATGGAAAATATTCTTTAAAAAAAACCTGAAAATGGAGAATTACATTCTAGCATTAAAATCTACAGGCCAAGTGAAAAATGTGTACTGAATAAAAAAGTAATACACGATGATTAAAAAAAAATCTACAGAAATGGAGAAATGCCAGCATTAAAATACATACATTAAAAATGATAATAATAAAGAAATATTTAATCTCTTTTGTTTGTTTTTATCCAAAACAAACCAACCAACTCAACCGTTCAGTATTGACATGAAGTGACTTCATCACCCACTTTCTGTGACAGGAGTCTGTGTTCGAGCAGCTGGAGGTCAAGCAGAGCGTCTTTCAGGACATCGAGCGCCTTGTGGGAAATGACGTCATCCTCAGCAGCTCCACTTCCTGTCTGGTGCCCAGCAGCGTTTTCTCCAAAGTCCACAACAGGACCCGGTGTCTGGTGTCCCACCCGGTTAGTTCTGCTTCCTGCTCTGGCACCAGCCAGACTGGACTCATAGTACATGGGACGTCAATACAGACCATTTACCATTCCTCTACATACTGTTGTATAATATTTATAAATAATGTTGCATTGTATACAGTGTATATATATATATATATATATATATGTGTATAGAAATATATCTTTGTCCCAACTGTTTGTAATGTCTCTTTGTTCAAGTTTATTTCTGTAAATGTCTGTTTTAAGAGGAACTTAAAGAAATAAGTCTGAAGTTTCCATTGAGTGACTTGTCAGTGTCCTGTGATCTCAGGTCAACCCTCCCTACTACGTCAAACTGGTGGAGCTGGTCCCACACCCAGAGACCACGGGGACCGTGATGGACACCACCCATGCTTTAATGACAAAGGTACAGATCACACTTTACACAATCCTGCCATTGTTTATATTTGTATGGACATTTGCATGAAAGTAATTTAAAATGTTTACTCATCTTAGTTTCGGCCATGTCACTGTGGACACGGACAAAGACAAAGGTCTCTATAATCTCCCCAGTGCAAAAAGGAAGAAATATTTCACAGATTTGTTCATCCAGGAAATTCCCAGTTTCCCCAAATGTCTAAAAGTCGTGTTTCGTAATAATCACAACAATCGGGAAACAAAAAGCTTCCTGCAGAGAAACAGTATCGGTTGTTTTGTTCCAGCGGCACCTGCTAAAAGATGGCTGACTGACCAGAGGCTTGTTTGTGACCTGTGTCTCCTTCATGTGTGAACGAGCGGATGAGGACGTGATAAACCTGCAGTTCACAGGGTGGCCACTTGAGGCTGTGCTCCAAAAGAGTCACTCCCCGTAGACTCCCATGTTGAAATGGTTCAACTTTTAGAAGTGAATGAAAGTAAATGTCCAGACGCGTTGATCTGACGTGAGACTTTAAAACGTTGTCTTGATTGACAGACGACATCATCGCTCGCATGTCGCCGCCAGGAGCCTCTGAGCGAACAGGGCATCACCGTGGGCCGTGGGTGTGGTCCACCCTCATTTAGCCCCTCCCTGCTCCAACTTTGCTCGGCCTCTTTGCCCATTTTCGGGCAAAGTTCTGCTCCATAGTAACGTGTAAGGCCGTCGTGTCGACGTGAAGCGGGAGCTCAAAGGGAATCCTCCAGTGTCTTGTGGAATCTGTGCGATGAAGCCAAGAGAGGCCCTGCCCCGTGCGAGAGGGCGCTTTAAGTAAACAGCTGCGTCAGTGTGTGTGTCAGTGGTGGAACTCTACTTTGGGCTGTTTTGAGTTCAGTCAACAACAAGCAGCTGCAGCACATCAACAGACAAACACGGTCCAAGGTGCTTTCTCATGTTTTTGTACGTTTACAGTCGCATGTTGAAAATCGAGGGCGGCGGTGGCTCAGTGGTTAGAGCAGTCGCCTTTGGAGCTGCAGCGTCTCTGGCCCCGACACTAATACCCCCCCCCCCCCCCCCCCCCAAAAAACTCCCCCCCACACTAATCCCCCCCCCCGCCCCCCCAAAAAAAAAAGGCCCTATGCCCTCTGGTAGAAATACCCCGTGACCCAGAGCGCAGGATAAGTGGGGGGAGATGACGTGACATGTTGAAAGTCACCCGCCGGGTCAAGTTGTCGGTCACTTGGTCGACACAGCTGTCGTTGTAATGTAGTCGTCAGTTTAATGTGTAAACGTAGTAAGCGAGGTTTAGTGCTACACACACGAGTATTTTAACATGACCCAATATTACATGACATTACAGTAAGATGTACTTTTTGTACAGACGTGTTTTTTTTTTTTTTTACCTTATTCTTCAGTATTTTTAGTTTCACTGTTTTTTTTCCCCCTGCCAGCGTCAGTCCTTCAAAATAAAAGCACCTGCCTTTTAAATCAGCTAACTTGACCATTGAACTTCAAGTGTGTAAGATTGTGTTAAAAAGGGGATTGCTTGTCAAAAATGGAATATAAAACAACTGTATTGTTGTTTTCATTCGTTTGTACTCGGTGATTCTTGTTGTTTGCATAGCAGAGGGTCCAGTAGCTTGGAGGGGAAGGGTGGGAAGAGGAGCTGCAACATGCAGCTTCACCACTAGAGGACTGTAACATTGTACTTTTATTAACTGTGAAAACATTTCAAAAGTATTCATACAAAATATTTAGGGCTAAATATTTCTCGGTGGTTGTCCTCTGACCAGAGCTGACGTGATGACCTGTCGTTTCAGGTCGGCCAAGCGCCCGTCCGCCTGAGGAGAGAGATCGACGGCTTCGCCCTCAACAGAGTCCAGGCCGCCATCATCGCCGAGTCCTGGAGGCTGGTCCAGGTCAGTCCCCCACAGGCCGGACAGGAGTTTAGAAAATTCTGCAGACTGTGCCTTTAAGTTTAGCTGCCGAGAGCAATACGGAAGCGCTGTTTGTATTCGAAAGAGCAGTTTTCATTCTCGAGTAAATGAGTTTGTTGTTTTGTTAGGACGCCGTCAGAATGGCAGAAAACAGGTTTGAACCACAAACAACTGGCTCTAATCTGAGCTGGTTTGACAGAGTGTGTGTGTGTGGGTGGGCGGGCGTGTGTGTGTGTGTGTGTGGAGCCACGTACACGGCTGGTGTGGCTCTAATAGGCCGGTCCTCTGAACTCAACCGAGCAGAGTCCCTTTGTGTCCTTGTCATATGCCGCAACGCAACCGTACATTTGAAATTACAGCCAGAGACGCTATTGTTGTTCCATGTCAGATCTTTCCACTCGGCTGTAAACACGTGCGCGGATCGTTGCTGTTGCTGCGTGATCATCGGACTATCCCTCCTTGTCCCACCCTGATTCAGACAATCCAACTATTCTCCGCGTGGCTGAGTCAGCGCTGATGACAGCCCGGTATCGTCTTGCTTTGTATTTTAAACACCTGTTAACACGAACTCCTCCGATGTTACCTGTGTCAGAGGTCAAACCTACTTGAACTCACACTGATGAAACCAGTTGATTGATATGTTTGTTGCCAAGATATTTTTGCGGCAACGATCTGCCAAATATGAAGCTGCTGTTTTAAAGTAGGAAGTGCAGTTGCTTTAATGCAGTGATTCTCAATTGGCGGATCGCGACCCAAAAGTGAGTCCCGGACCCACTTTCAGTGGGTCACGGACCTTTGAGGGAAATATAGTATAAAAAAGAAAATACAATTAATGTGCTTTTATTTTGAAGGGGATTCTCTACGCATTGGAGTGTCGTCCATTCACACCGTCTAACAGCAGGTGGCGACACTGCCCTGTAATGCTGATAATGCTAACGTTTCTTCTCACATGCTAACTGACCAAGGTGAAACACAACACCAACACTTGAATTTTTCTTGATTTGGGTCGCGGCCCGTCTTTAAGGGCCGACGGTGGGTCCCCGGGGGGCCGGACCAGATGAGCGCCCCCGACACTTACAGAATTCTGAGTGCTTCCGTTACGTTGTCTCGGTCTCCAGTGTTTCGGAGGCAGGGCTACCTGACAAGTTTACAACCAAAGAGGCTGATCACTGGCGCTTTTGAGGATCGACCAGAGAAATGTACACGGACCGTCAGGTCAGGCTGGTCCAGCGGAATATTTCTGCCCCAGCGCCTGCGGGGGTCACCTCTGCATCAGACCTGCAAATCCCCAAAGAGTCAAGTGTCTTTGTAATGTGCCGGCGTCTTCCAGTAAAATCAAATGAAGTGAGGGAGCCGCTGAAAGTGGCACACGAGTCCTAATGGGTTTGAGCAGCCGCCTGAGGAATTCAAGTCTGGGTGAAATTCATATAGTCACAGGAGCGCAGTAAATGACGCGTTGACTCACACGGCTGAGGACTGGAACACAACCAGCACACTCTCGTTGCCAGATCTGGGTCAACGCTCATTTCGAGGCGATACAGACAGATGTTGACTGTCCTGTATCGTCATCCGCACTATACCTTTTTTTATTTTTATTTTTTTCCCCCTAATATTCCAGTAAATGTGGATGATGGTCTGTTGGGTGACCCACTCACTTTAAAGGTGCAGTGTGTAAGATGCAGTGACATTTGTTGTCGTCGGTCCCGGCACCCTTCCCGTCCGAGCATGCAGGAGAACCTGTGGTATCCTTCAGTTTTCATTCAAGCTCAACACATGTTCGTCGATGCACGTCCACTCTGGGCCACTGTAAAAACATGGCGGCCCCCAGAGGGTGCACCAGCGACTGGTGTAAATATACATTACAGGGCACATTTTCGGATTGTGAGAAAAACAAGTCATACTTTGGGGGGGTTTATACATTTAAAAACACAATTCTATATATGTCTAATTCAGTAGATAGATAAGACAAAAATGTACCAAAATCTTACACAAGAACAAGCACTCCAATAGAAATGAGCCATTGTTGACCCCTCCCCTCTCGAGCCGCTTACACTTACACCTCGATCTAAAATACAAAGCTGCTGCACTCGTAGCCGTCGTCGGCCATGATGCTGTCCGCCTTGTTCTCCATCTTCTCCTAACATTCGGTCACGGAAGCCATCTTCTTCTAAATGGCCCGATAGAAGTGTGTCCAGGTGTTGTAGCCATTTTCGTGATTAGCTAGCTTAGCTTGTCTGCTCCGGTGTTGACACTGTGCCGCGTTCTAAGCGCGTTTGCAGATGACATGATGCTTTATCGCCCGTTGCCATCAGGTTTCCTCTGGTGCTTTCGCACGTTGTCGAGTTTAAAAGTTGTGCTTATATGATATGCAAGTATTTTGCCACATATTTTGCACTTGTACCTGCCACTCTAGCGCCACCTCGGGGCCCACGTTGCCTCTTCTCTTGACGCTCGTTTACATGTAACGAGTTACATTTTGGATTTGTAAAAGTCTGTACGGTAGGAATCACCGCTTCAATGAGCAGCCTTCGGGGTCCACACTCTTCTCACACTCCGTGCTGAACGGAATGTCATGTCGCCATGAGGCCGAGCTTCCACAGGTCTGTGTGAAAACAAAAATATCACAGGTTAAATGCATGGTTGGGTCAGCAGGGCGAGGAGCACCTCGGCCTCATTTCTCAGAACGAAGCACTCTGTCCTTTGGTCGACTTAGCTGACGAGAGCCCCCCGCCTGACTGCAGACCCACCCGGCTCCTCAACGCACCCAGGCCTTCCTCTTGAAACGAGTCACTGGAGGAAAGGCGGCGCATTCCAAACAAGCCAAACTGTGACGATGCATTTTTTTTTTTTTTTTGCTCATTTGTTTATTTAAAAGAATAACGAATGTATGCTGGTGTTGATGGTGATGATGATTATCAGAATCGTTGGAAAGCAACGACAGTACTTTGGTCACTTGGATTAGTCCCGTAAGAAAACGACACACTCATTTACCCATTTGAAATCAGTTGCAACGAGAACGTTTGTTTACATTCAGGAATCGACATCAGACGTTATTCTCGGGTTTCCACATATTTTAGTTTTAACGTGTTCAAACTTAAAACCCAGCTGTTACTGAGCAGCTGCTCAGCAGGTGGCTGGAATTGCCTGTTCATAAAGTCGGAGCTTATCGTGGAAGTTGAAAGCGCAAGTCAATAAGCGCACCGAAGCAATACTTGTAAGGTTGTCTAGTCATTTCGTAATGTTGCTTCACGTGGTGCAGAGTCATGGAAAGTTAAAGGTGCTCTTTCCTCTTCGACACGTCTAGTATAAGAAACATAAGAACGCTTTCCTCCTTCGCGATGGCTCGGTGCAAATTTCAAAACATTGTAATTTTCAAAAAGAAAGTTGAACCTGTAGGACAGGAACGACATCTCTGAGTTCCTCTCCGCAAAGTTTGAACAGCAGGTAAATCCTGCACATGAGTCAGTGACAGGCGTCGGTGAAACCTCCGCTTGGGGGCGGCTCTTTTTATTAGACGTCACTCCGGCTGTCTAAGTCGAGTGGAATGTGTTTGAGAGGCATATGGGATGATTCGGAACTCAGAGATTCCTTCTCCGCTCTCCTCACGGGCGGAGGAGATGGAGATGAGCTGTGAAACTCTGTCGCAGCCCCTCCGCCGAGAAGCGATAACCCCACTGAACCGGCTGAGCTGGAACTCACCGTCGCACCCGAACCCGAACCCGACTCCATTAACAGTGGAGATGTCGCTTCTCGGAGCATCATGAACTGGAGCTACTCACCAGTGTGTGAAGTGATGACAATTACTCATCAATCACTGCTAGTTTACAACGCCACGTTATCACCCTCCATTCGTTAGTCTCATTTGTAATTTGCCAGGAATCATGTGTAAATGTCTCGTATGTGAGATTTGGAGACAGCTAGTGGTGAAGATGCATGTTGCAGTGAGGGCCATTGGAGCACGGAGAAGAACGTGACCATTCTAATGTTGAGAAAACCATTTCGGACTCATCTTCCCTTGTTGATGACATGAGCTCTAGCTGCACATTCATGTTCCACCAGACTTTTCTCACCCGTGAAATGCGTCTGAGGAGCAGGTGTCATCCGAGTCTTACCACAAAATGAATTGCAACAATGGAAAGAATGTGCTGCCTTGTCAATGTCCCTTCAGAGAACAGATGGGTGCGTCATTGAATGTAATTTTCAGTGTTGATTAAGTGCAAATACTTGGCCCGTCAAAAGATTCGCTGGCACCGCCGTCAAAGCGTCCGCCACATTTTACATGTCAGACGAGACTATTTAATACGACTAAATCCTTGTCAGTCATGAGCGGTTCTCACTGTCACTCTGGATCTGGTATCAACCTTCACCTGAAATGATCTTGAGTGACAGACACTTCTGCCGAGGCCCTTTAGGTTCAGTCAAAGCTATTTAATGCTTCTGGTTTGAAGCTTCACCGAGCGCTGGACATGGACGGAGACTAACACTTGTTACGGTGAAGTGCGCTTCCTCGAAACTCTTTAGAGGAGATGCAGATTCCAAGAGCTGTGATTGGTTCCCTTGGTAGTATTGAGTTTCTGGACTGTTTTGTGAGTATCGTACCTCTTCCTGACGTTTAAAAAAAAAAAGTTACTAAATGGACCAAGTTGAAGAGAGACTGAGAAGTTCTCCAGTACGTCTGTACTGATAAAGAAGTCCGGCCGTTGTTTTGAATGGACAGAGACGCCATTTTGAAAACCTGGAAAAAGACTCTCCACAGCCTCAGTCAATAAGTAACACATTTATCTAGTCTTAGCTTCTCTGTAGCTTTGATCCTGACGCCCGAATTCACCCTCTACCACAAGTGGATTTCACACGGTCATGGATGTCGTAAGTCCTCTAGATCGGCCTGTTGAATTCATCAAGGTTGAAGATGGATCGATTCAAGTTTATAGATGCTAAGGAGAGGGATGGAGCTCGGATCGTTCCCCCTTATCTTGGTCCTTCGCTAGTTGGAAGAGTTGTAGATTCTACTCCATCTCTACCCATCCCACATGCTGAAGTATCCTTGGGCAAGACACCACTGGTGCCACGGTACTTGGGTGGCAGCTGCTACTTTCGCAACCTGATGCGATGCAAACAAAATGCACTTCCACCAAGTACCCATCTGTACTTCCTGCATCATTGTTGCTCCCCTAGCAACACACAAACAAACAGGGTTGTCAACGGAAGTCTTTGAAGCGCAAGACCTCGTACAGGAGCGCTAAAACCCCGCGGCGTGGTTCCAACGGGACACAGGACTCTCCCTCTGCCCCTCACTCCGAAAATGACCCTTGAGTCGGGGCCAGTGTTGGAAAGCAGAGCGGCTGAGAACGCGGCCCGGCGGCCCCCCAGTGATTACAGTGGAGAGAAGGCCCCACCCACCGCCCCGCCGTGCTCGGATAACAGACCCCGTTGTTGGACACCGGGACCCAAACAAAGACGACCCTGTACCTCCCCTCCTCGTTTCACCCCGCTCTCTGTATCGGAGCTTTGATTTCCTGAGCGGTCGGCCAACAGGCCCCTCTCCCCCCAAAGATACCTGAGCCAACTCCCCCCTGTCTCCATCCTCCTCCTCCCTCTGTCCTCAGCCTCTCTCCTCCCTGCGCTGCCCACATAGTCCTCAGCACACAGATTTGACTCATTAGTGAAATACTATATGGTGGGACTGGTCCGATGGCATCAAAGAGGATTTGGGCGATCCAAAAACCGCGGGGGGTGAAAAGTCACAACTTTGTTGATTTGCCAGTGAAGCTATTTCCTAGTGTTCTCACACAAAATCGATGGAGCTCTATGGCTCTAACACCGATTCATCGATTTAGATTACAAAGGATTTAACCGTGAACTTAGGAAAACCTTTTGGGCTCCGGAAAACCAACATCCTGACTCTGGAAGGTTTCTCTCAGTTTTGAGCAGTCGTCACTTGGACTCATTCGATTTAAGGAGTCGATTAAAGCCGAGTAAAGATAAACTAGCGCGGTCGACGGAGATGTAAAATGACACTGCAGCGATAAACAGTGCCGTCATTCACTGTGGAGCCTGGTCCAGGCCTCAGAGCTGAGCTGTGCGCTGTTTCACCTGAAATGACAGATAAAGGAAATCTACGTGGAGATCTAGTCATACAGTTACTGATTTCTCACCTTCTTTCAGCAAGTCAATGAAACAGGCTAAAGAGTCTGTGTTTTTCCTCTTTCTCTATCAGGATGATGTTATCTCAGTCAAGGACATCGACCTGGTGATGTCAGAGGGGCTAGGAATGCGCTACGCCTTTATTGGTCCCATGGAAACGATGCACCTCAACGCGCCTGAAGGTAAACGTTCCCTCTCACATTAACACACAGTCACCGACCCTCGATTCTCTCTGATCTCCTGATTTAGACCATTTATACTTTTATATATTATTCTTATATATATATATACATATATATTTATATATATATATATATATATATATATATATATATATATTGTTTGTAGAGAACGAGAGAGTGATTATCACAAGACAAGATCAATAGCATTGGAACAACGTTTAATGGCTGTGGTCAGAGTTCAAGAGCAGTTTTACACAGGAAGTGAAGTTTCGATGTTATATTCAGTCAAAGATATGGTAATACAGTTTGTAAATCTTATTTTTGAGCTAGAGCTTGAATCTTAATCCTTAGCAGGAAATTATTCCAAAAGCAATATTGTCAAGAAAAAAAATCTGATTTTTTTTTGGTGGCAAAATTATGCAATTTAAACGATCCGATTTTTTTTTTAAACCATCTGTATATTCAAAAATGTAATATATTGATATAAATGAATATGAATGATTTTTTCAAGTAATCCCTGTATCCTTTGAACATCAGAACAGCTTAGGAAACGCAGGATTTAGTGACAGCTATTGGTGAATTAGTATATTACCTGCAAGTAGGGGAACACATGCAAGCCCACTTTCAAACTGATTGAAACACTAATGAAATCATCGGTATGATTATTTGATTCTCTTTGGAGCGGCGGAAACGGATGCAATTTCACAATAATCTCACGTGCTGGACCTTTAAAGAGGAAAATGAAAATATGTGTGGTCAGACAATGTTTACAAAGGTGTCGTAATGACTTTTTTGGATCCTTCAGTCCCATCACATTTTCACAGACTGGCCTCTTTACTGCAGCCGCCCTTAGATCAGCAGGCCCTCAGTTACACAAAACTCACACACACACACACACACACACACACGCACGGTGACTCGGTTCATGTGTCTCAGCGGCCCATCATGCATGTACTGTCCCGTCTTGTGACACCCCTGTGTGCTTCACTCAGAGCCAGTGAGAGTGAAACTGCAGGGAGATGAAGAATATCAAAGGGTGGTGTGAAACCCACAGAGCAGCCATGGCTGTGTACACACACACACACACACACACACACGCACACACAGAAAAAGGTCGCTGCTGTGGCCGAACAAAGCCGTCTTTTGATGGGTGGCCATGAATGCACTCCCTCACACCAGTAATCCAAAACTCACAAAGCCCACATCACGGCCCTCCAACCAGAGGCCAGCGCTACCTGTAGTTACTGTACTGAAGCTCGCTCGCTCGCTCTCTCTCTCTCTCTCTCTCTCTCTCTCTCGCTCTCTCGCTCTATCGCGATCGTGTTCTGTCCAAAGATCGCAAAGACCCAGATTCTGTAGTCACCTCCCGTCCGTGTATCCGTCCAATCAGATAGCAGAGAGGCTCTCAGCCTCTCTGTCTCCGTCTCAGCTGTATCTGTAGTGGAGAGGATTAAAGGAGTAATCCGCTGAAATTGCACATCCTGTAGAGAGACATAGAAAATCAGTTACAGCATTAAAGGTGCCGTGGGTAAGATTGTGGTCGTTTTTGTCACTTATGTCACAAAATATTACAAAACAATTACATCCTGACTTTTTCATGAATTTCTATTCATCTAAATGTTTTATTTTTTCTCCATTCTCCTTCAATGAGCCCATTAATGTGTATTTACATGAGGAGCGAGAAACAATGCAAAGTGAATCAGTGTTGTTTTGGGTTCTGACCAAGTGATAAAAGTGTGTCGGTGTCAGTTTCTTATCTTTTAAAGGTGCAGTGTGTAATGTTCCACTCGACCTCTGTTAAAGGATGGAGGCCTGAATCATCAACTGAAAATTCCTGATTCATGTCTGATGTCGCTGAGTCATGGACGGAGATAAGAAAAGTCATTTATTGATCCTCAAAGGAAACGTAATTAAGTTATTCATTTTCTATGACAGACACTGAAGAAAATAAAAAAAATAGAAATAAAATGAGTAGTTTCAGATAAACACATAAATAGATAATGAATGAATAAATAAATAAAAAAGCAACCCAAATGTTTTAATGAATTAGATACAAAAAATAATAAATACATTAATAGTTAAAAAAATAAATGGATAAAATA
>JAFBJT010109034.1:29491-40204 GCA_016785325.1 Chascanopsetta lugubris
GGGGGGGGGGGGGGGGGGGGGGGGGGGGGGGGGGGGGGGGGGGGGGGGGGGACTGTCATTTCTCATCATAACTGTGGCGTCGGTGTTGACTGCCTCTCTCTTTTTTGTCGTGTTTGCTGTCTCGTGAGTTGAATCTCTGCCTCTCTCTGCTCTCCTCCTTTCCGCTTTGTGTCTGTCTTGTGTGCGCCACGTGTTTCTTGACTGTGGTGGACTCCCGTTCTACGGTAGGTGGATAGCTCACGTTGATGATCTCTGGCCCCTCCCCCCTCCCCCGGGGGTGGGGTGGGGGGCGGAGATGGGTTTCATGGAATGAAAGTCGTAGCTTCCTTTGCTTTAAAAAAAAATAAATAATAATGATAATAATAATAATCCTGATTGATTATCTTTTTTATTTTTTGTTTTATTTTATTTTGTTATGACAGCTTGAGAATGTAACAATGGAAAGCTATGATCTGCTCCATAAACCCCAAAGAGGAGAGTCTAACCATCTAACGCATTGTTCCCGGGGGACAATGTAAAAATGTAACTCACGCCAATATAGCAAGTATTGGATTAAGAGATGATATGCAAGACACTTTTTAACACTATTAATCTGTGCATGTGATACAGGGCATGGTTGGTTGTTTGGGAGATATGGAAACGGTGATGATAAAACTGCATGAGGAGCCAAATACTTTGATCCTTTGGTTGCAAGGAGAAGGTACAGTGTGGAGACACTGGAGGGCCTGCAATGAAAACACTTCAAAGTCAAGGTCGACTCTCGGCTGTGACATTTGCATTTAAGTGCGACGACAATAATAAGAATGTGCGTCATTCAAATAGCCGTCTGGAAGGCCTTTAAATCTAAACTCTGATCTCTGAAACGAGGCATGCAGACTGAACAGAATGTGAATGTTGCGCGAGGAAGGTTTGATGATAGGGATGGAGCGCTTGATTACATGTAAGGTGACCTCAAAACAGACTTATGGGAGGCATACATCAAGCTGGAAACACAAGGGGAAGCAATGTTAAGTTTGTGCTGACTCAGCCCTTTGGCAGTTGCAATCACATTAATGCACAATAAATAACTTAAGGCATCTTGACCACTCTTGCAGTCGCGTTGGTCGTACTCTGGCTGGACAAATATCGCTGGCTCCTCCCATGACCATGCATTTGGTGCCATCGCAGGGTCACATGCTAACATGGCTACCAAAAAGACGTGATAGTGGCCCTGTGGCGCAACGTAGCGTAGCCTTGACTCTCTAGCCCAGGATGAGGCCGACACCTAGCATGCAAGCCCCCCGTGACAGAATGACTGGGCGGTACTGGCCTGTAGGGGCTAGCGTGCTGAGATTTGGCCTCATTCAGGGCTGGATTCAGTGGCTTAGCTCCAGGAGACTCATTTCCGAGCTAATACTACTGTTGCTCTTTTAGCAGCTAGTTAGCAATCGATAGCGTAAGGACAAAAGTCTTGGGAGACCACGCGAGAGTTACTTCCTGTAACCGTTGACCACAGGCCTGTAAGTCAGGCCATTAAAAAGCTGCCTTATGCACCTTTAAATGCACCTTTTTAGACACCATGCTAGTGTTTCCGTGGTCACAGCCACCAAGGTGCACATGGAACCAACTGTAGCTAAAAATAGCACAGGAGCAGCTGCACAATTCGTTAAAAAACATGACTCAAATAGTGAGTGATTGTACCCATCCCTATTCAATAACGCAGCAGGTTTCAGCGCAGGCTAACGTTTTTAGCACATTAGCATATTTGAGATATGTTCCTGACTGTTTATTATGCGTCGGCATTTGCTGCCGTGAGTTCGTTCCTTGGGTTTGTTTTTTTTACACAAACATCTATCAGAGGTGTCCCCCCCCCTCCCCCCCCCCCGGCGCCCCCAGTGGAACTAGCATGCAATGACTCCACTTAGTGGCAACTCTGGCTGTAATGCTAAAGCATGTTGAAAGAAGTGATTCAAAAACCTACTGAACTTACCCTCCAGCATAAACATGTATCTATCAGTAAGAAATGAAGACTCCTCCCCTTGTGAATAGTTCTTATCATCAGGTGCTGCGCAGGTAAGCAGTGACCAAAACATGTATCTCCCACCTAAAGTTCAAAATGACCTTCTGGACTTCCAGTGTCTGTGGCATGCTGGCTGCTGTAGGGAGCGCTGTTTCCTGTGAGACTCCCGAGTTCCCGATCATCGATATTTTGTTTTCTTTCTGTTTTTCCCTCTAAACCACAGACGCACCAGGATGAGGATGACGACGACGAAGGAGAGACTGGGCTGACGGAGGAGGAGAAGGAGGAGGAGGAGAAGGAACAAGAGAAGCTGGGGAAGCTGCAGTATTCCATAGATTATGACTTCGAGAACACGAAGGTCTGTGTTTGTCACGTGTTAGAACAGAAGGGGCGGTTGTATCTGTATAAACGGGATTGGGCGAAGATCTAGTGGTGAAACTGAATACTGCAGCTAATTGTGCCTCTGCCCTTTAGTTGGTTTTATACTGAAAAGGTTCTTCGTGATATCCGATACCACGTAAAGTGAGTTATTTTAACTTGGTACAATTTGTATTTTTCCCCCCCATTTCGCTGTCTCCTCAGCTCACGGTTGGAATCCTTCAAGCCGCCGACCTCATGTCCATGGACTCCGGCGGAACCTCCGACCCGTACGTTAAAGTCCTGCTCTTCCCTGACAAGAAGAAGAAGTATGACACCAAAGTGCACAAGAAGACGCTGAACCCCGTCTTCAATGAGACCTTCGTGTTCAAGGTACGTTAAAGCTGAGCTAAAGGAGAAATGTGGATTCTGATCAACAACCTCCTCACGGGGATAGTTGGCTCCTCCTCCTCCTCCTCCCCTGACCCTTACAATGCCCGTAGAACTTGTTGTGTGCCCCGGATTGGTTCTAAGAACTCGATACAGGAAGCGCACTGAGCTGTGACGCAAAAGAGACATAGTGGCCAGTTGGCGGTACTGCAATGGCCCAATGTGAACAACAATACACGCTGGTTTTGCTCGTCCACAACAAATGAATAAGAATGA
This sequence comes from Chascanopsetta lugubris, assembly GCA_016785325.1. Taxonomy (NCBI): domain Eukaryota; kingdom Metazoa; phylum Chordata; class Actinopteri; order Pleuronectiformes; family Bothidae; genus Chascanopsetta; species Chascanopsetta lugubris. Next base: position 32,514 of record JAFBJT010109034.1, read on the forward strand.
GAAAATGAGCATCTCTGCAGATAAACACAAAACGTTTTTTAAAAAAAATTTTTTTAAGAGTTGTCGTTATAGCATTGACACTGTGTCTTGTCAGCTTTATGTGGATGTGAGTCTGCTCTCAGTGGCCTGTGCGGCCGACACGCCGCTCCGCCCCGTCCCGCCTAATAAGGCCCACAGAGGCTTGACGAGTGGCTCAGAGCCAAGATGGAGCCTCTGCCTCTCTCTCTGCAGAGCCTCATTCTGTCCGTACAAGCCGAGACGTTCATATCCAGGTCTATTGTCTCCGTGATTATTTCGGACGCATCGACCTCATCCCCGTCACTGACGTGTGCATTTCGATTGATAATCAGGTTCCGTACGAGGAGCTGGGTGGAAAGACCCTGGTGATGTCCGTGTACGACTATGACCGCTTCTCCAAACACGACGTCATCGGGGAGGTGAAGATCCCCATGAACACCATCGACCTCGGGCGGCCGATCGAAGAGTGGAAGGATCTGGAGAGCGCCGACCAGGAGGAGGTGCGGTGAAGAAACAGACACAGAGAATCTTTCATATGTAGAATGTACAACACCGTCTCTTCATCGCAGCCAGTCACAGATACAAGACGTGGTAGACCGACCTATGACAGTCATTTCAGCTCCACAGCAGACATCCCATAATTTTCTCATCAGTCCGTTGGTGTCTTCTCTCGTCTCAGCCAGAGAAACTGGGGGACATCTGCATCTCGCTCCGTTACGTCCCCACCGCCGGGAAACTCACCGTCTGTATCCTGGAGGCAAAGAATCTGAAGAAGATGGATGCCTGCGGATTATCTGGTAGAGAAATGTTGTAATCACTTCACCTATTATTATTATTATTATTACAATTATTATTGTTATTATTATTATTATTATTATTATTATTATTATTATTATTATTAAAATTATTATTATTATTATTATTATTATTATTATTATTATTACGACTGTTGTTTTGTAGTTGTTTTGTTGTTATTAGTATTTCTTTATCATTATCATTTAAATTAAACTAGTATTGATTTATTTGCACTAATTATTATTATCATTATTATATCAAGTAAAACATGACATTGCATTGTCTAATTCAGACTTAATTTGTGATGTTTTTCCTTTCCTCAACATAAGGATTGTTTTTAGATCGGAGGTGATCAAACTATGGCCCGTGGGACATTTTGAATCGACCCCCAGCTAATTCTTAAAATATAATGGAATGTTGCCCACATGAAATTTGCGCCAGACTTGATCTTACTTCTTAGGTTTAACACTAGGTGGAGCTACCACTTCTGTAATTTGCCTACTCAGCAACATTCATTAGTCACCCAGTGGATTGAGCAGCCGCCTGTCTATGGAAGCAAAGGTGGCAGGTTTGAATCCAGTATTACTGAGTCACAGAGCCTCCTGCACACGTGTGACCTTCACATACGACTTCATTCATTATCGGAAATTCATTATCGGAGGTTTGCGCAAGAACCTCCTTTTAACTCCCCTTAACTAAAGAGAGAGAAAAGAGTGTAGAATTACAATCTGAGCGCAGAGGTGGATCGATGGAGCTGTGGACCTCTGCTGCGGCGAGCGGCCAGGGGAACATTTCATCAGTGTAAGGGAAGAATAGATTAAATGAAATAGTAACACATTCGGCAAGAGACTACCAGACGTCTGGTTGTAATAATGATCTGAGACACAGCGATGAACAACAACAAGGGAGAAGAACCGAAGAACGCGACGGAGTTTAAATCTATGGGCAAATGTCATCGCAGCGGTTGTAGCTCGACGCTTTAGTTAAGCTGGTCCACAACCTGACTTCTAACATTGTGCTATGATTCCACTCCTACGTGTAAAAAACTTAAGAGCCAGGTTGCGAAACAAAAAACTTTATTTTAGTTTATTTTCCTCGAAATGTTTATTTTGTACAAAATGTGTCGTTTCCCGGTGGTATGCCCTCCAGGCGCTCCTGTTTCAGGTTTACCAATCCAGGCCTGAGATGCCTGGACATTATTTTACCACTGTGCAAATTCTATCGTAGAGTAATAATAATATAATGATATAATTCTTATGTGGCTTAATAATAGTATGTTGCTTGGGAACATCTTTCCCCGACGCTTTCTGAAGATATCGATGCCTTTCACAGATCCCTATGTGAAGATCCAGCTGCTGCAGGGGGGTAAACGCCTGAAGAAGAAGAAGACCACGGTGAAGAAGAACACCTTAAACCCGTATTACAATGAATCCTTCAGCTTTGAAATCCCACTAGAACAAATGCAGGTACAGTGCAAGTTCGATTGGACTTCGGGGATAAATGACTAATGCTGATTTGACTCTTCTTTAAAGGTGCAGTGCGTAGGAATGAGTGATATCGAGGGGTAAAGCCGAATTGTGCAGCAGGACCATAGACTGTACATGCAGCGGTCACCCATAGGGGCTCGTAGTGGGCGGGTCTTACTTCTCAATTCTTACTCCTCCCACATCCAAAAATGGACAAGGAGGCGGAGCATAGGAAGAGCCGGGGGGGGGGGGGGGGGGGGGGAACAGGGGGGGAGGGGCACGGGGGGGGGGGGGGGGGGGGGGGGGGGGGGGGGAGACCATGGGGCAGTCGCAGCATCCACAGAACATGCCAGGTCGGCCCGGGCGGCACCCGAGAGGCCACGCCCCTTAATTCTGCACAATTTCAAACCTTGATAGAATAAAAATAAGCAAGTTAGAAGAAAAAAAAATTCATCAACCATTTTATTATGGGAGTCTATGGGGATTGACTGGCTTTTGGAGCCAACCTCTAGTGGCCGACCTGTGAACTGCAAGATTTCCCACGTGTACTATATTGGTGCTCGTACGATTCATTTATATGCTGTAACTTAATGACTAAATGATTTATTTTTTTTTTAAATCACTCCCCTCTCTCTCATTTCCACCTCAGAAAATCTTGGTAGTGGTCACCGTGTTTGATTACGACAAGATCGGTAAGAACGACGCCATCGGGAAGATCTTCACGGGCAGCAAGGCCACCGGCCTGGGCCTGAAGCACTGGTCCGACATGCTGGCCAACCCACGCCGCCCCATCGCCCAGTGGCATCCGCTGCAACCCGAGGAGGACATCGACGGGCAGCTGGCGTCTCTGGCCGCAAAGAAGTAACATGCCCCGCCCCCCTTTCCCCAACCAGCTACTGCACTAACTCAGAAATCCCCGACCCTTCCTTTACTCTGCATGAAACCCGTGACCTAACGCCGGTCATGGAAACCGCTCAGCAAAAAAGAGACGCCGCCGAATATCCGCTCATCCATCGTTAAGCCCGGGAAAAGAAAACCTGTTTTTAGACGAATCAGAACATCGCACACATTTAGCTACGCTGAGAGTTTTCGCATTGACCGGCGCCCGAACAACGCGCTCGACGTCTCGATCGCTTTCATTTGAAGAAGAGTCGAATACTTTGGGCGCCGACGCTGAACGGAAGTCTCGGTGAAGACGACAAAGCTTTAGTTTAGTTAGTCGAGCATGCTTTACTTGCCCCGCCCACTGCTCTGCATTAACCACGCCCAGTATTGTATCCCGCTAATAAGTGTTGCTATAACTTGCAATAGAGAGTACTGTAGTATCGGGCTATTTCCTGCACAGTTTGAATGAGGCCATCGAATTGCAGCAATTTTCACAATAAAACCTGCCTTCATTTTATTGTGAAGGAGACAGTAGAGCAGGGGTGTCCAAACTATGGCGCGGGGGCCAACTGTGGCAGGAAAACCACCTTTAACTGGCCCGTGGTGAATAAAAAAAATATAATGGAATGTGGCTCACATGAAATTTGATTGTACTTCTTAGTTTTGACACTAGGTGGAGCCTCAGTGAATAAAGGTGTCCCCGTTCGCTCTGCTAGCATTAGGATCAGTGGATGGTGCGGTTGCTTATGGACGCCGAGGTTGCAGGTTCGCATCCCATTGGCCCTCGGCGGAAAACGTTTGGACACCCCCCGCTGTAGAGAACAGTTTATTGTGTTTGCGTTGCTTGTGTTTTTGTTGCCATGGAGGCGTGGCCTATGCATTTAGCTCCAACAACAACACGTCTTCAGACAGATTGGGACAGGAATACAAAGGGTGCCTTTCCTGATACACGACACTTTGAGAAATGCAGTTGGAAACTTTTTAACAGAGCGAGAATCATTGGAGAAAAAAAAAAAAAGTCATCAGGGACTCTGAATGTGCCACAGGCTGAAATATGTGATGACCACTTGGATGTAAACACCTCACTTACTCACAGGGAGAGTCAGGACGCCGGAGAGAAGGAAGGAAGGAAAACCAATGAAGTTCAATAACAGTCGTGACTCTGCCTCTGAATTCTGCTTTGGAACCCCCCCCCCCCCCCCCCCCCCCCCCCCCCCCCCCCCCCCCCCCCCCCCGCCCCCCCCCCCCCCCCCACCCCCCCTCCACCCCCCCTTCACCCTCACCTCATTTGAATAACAATGCAAACGACGGAGTGTCTTTCTCTGATTGTGATGAGACAGAATGAGCGTGTCCGCGTGTTTTTATAGCGAACTTGAATGTGAAACTTAAAGAGCTGTGTCTGCACTTTTGAAGGGAACGGGGGGGATTCAGCCGCAGGTTGCTGAGATCTCATCACGGCCAAATGCTGCATCCAACACGTAACACGCCGGCGAACACGCCCACGAACCATTCGCTTGAACCAAATAGAGCCGCAGACTCCAGCATGTGTCACTATACGTCCCGTCGTTAGAATCACTCACGCGAGCTTCTCAGACCCGGAGCCAAAGTGCTACAACACAGTGTTTAGACGCCGTCACACATTTATTACGGGTGTGTGGACGACGTGCAGATGCATGGAGGCAAAAAAGGCACTGAATGGTTTCAGTAACCGGTTGTGAATTCAAGGGAATCGCAACTTAAATTATGGATCGAGCGCAAGTTATGTGGAATCATCGTTGACTGGTGTGGACAGTTTCCACCAGTCAGTTTGAACCTGCGCATTTTTTAATTTTAACTTTAACTTTATTTTTTAAATATTCTGTTTATTTTAATTTTTTTATTTTATTTTTATTTTTAATAAACACACAAACAAAAACAAATTTAAGCTGATTTAATTGAAACGAAGTTCATTATTTGCCCATAGACACTTTGAAACTGTGATTTGAGAGTCCGGAATCACACCTCCGACCCCTTTGGCTGGAGGACGGCCACTCTAACCCCTGAGCCACAGCTGCACCAGTCACTTGCCTGACTGCACAGAAAGATGAAAAATATATTCATATATATACATATATAAATAATTCAAAAAAAGATCCAATTGGTTGTAGAGTGTTGGAAAATAACCCCAAAATTAATTCAGCACCATCTATTTTAATTCAATGAATAATATTATATTATAATACAATTTCAAAGAACCCATTCAGCCACAAGGTGATTTTATATTAGGTTCGTAAAAAGTTGAATGAAGAATGAAGTTGCTTGTCTTGTTAACAGCCTTTCTTTGCCTCCACACCATCGCCAGAAACAAACAGTGACTCAGCAGGAAGGTAAACACACACACACACACACACACACACACACACACACACACACACACACACACACACACACACACACACACACTCCGTCCCACCCACAGTAACTCTTCTATATTGTTATTAACACCATGCATCGCTGCAGATTTGTGAATAGGCAAAACAGCATGAATTGAGCAGATGATGTAAATAGCAGCATGTTTTAAAGAGGAACCATCGATGATTATATTGTGTATGTGTGTTTGTGTTCTATGTCACTTTTTTGATAATAAAACAGAGTTAAAAACAACAACAACAACAACAGTATGCACTGACTGCAAAGTGTATGTATTTTTGCTAAATGGGACCGAGTGTATGTACATGTCATATGTCGTGTGGATCACGCGCAGGCTCTTCTGAGGTTTGCCAGCTGATATTTGTTTATCCCATAAACGTGCATGAGTGTCTGACTTCCTGTCACTGTTTGTTTGTTTGTTTGTTTGTTCGTTCGTTTGTGTCCTCTGCGTAACAGTGTGCTCGGGCTACAGGTGGTGTTTGTTCACTTCTGCTTGCATTTGTCGTACAGGCGGGAAAAAAAAAGAGACAAATAACAAGAGGAGAATATTTGCCGCCTCCTTGATTTTTCTATCTCAGTGTTTCCGACCGTAAGTGTTTCCTTCATTTTCTCCTGCCAGACGAATCATAACGATATTTCATTTTGATTCCAATAAACCTGCTGTCATACGTCTGATCATATACATCCCAAGTCATTTGCATTTAAGATACTTTTTTTCATAGTAGTTCTTATTTTATTCTATTATGTATTTCTTTTTTTTTTAAACATTTTTTTAAAATAAAAATAAACAGAACAAACAAAAACTAAATTTAAGCTGATTCGATATAAATGATTTTTAGTCACATGTGAAATCTTATTACTGCACATTATTGATGCCGTCCTGCTAAGTAGCTCCAGTGCCACAATGAAGTCATCAATAACATTTTCATTACAACCAATAGAAACGCTGCTGCACCATCTGTCACAGTAGCTGCCTGTTTTTAATCATGACATGGCAAATGTGATCACAATCGTATTGACATCTTTAACAACGCCACGATTCATTTTCACTCTCAAGTTTTCATTTGCTTTTCTGCAAAATCTCAACTCACTCAGTCACTTACATTATGTTTATGTCTTTGTTTGCCATTTTGTGTAAATGCAATAATACAAATCAGCAGCGTGTACGTTGGTTTGGAATTTCCACTTTTGCTGCAGTGCAGGCAACAAAATCTCTGTCTTCCTGGGTCTCACCTGCAAATCGCACCCATGACCCATTTTCGCAATGCAATACTGCCGACCTGCTGCTTCCTCTCACCCCTCCTATATCAACACATACAACATCACATCCGATGACATCATCAGTCATCATCCAACACACACTGCTTGAATCTGACCCCGCCCCCCCCCCTTCCCCCCCATTTTGTCTTGTTGTAGACGTGTGACAGTGGTCGTAACCTTTTTGTGAACTGCATGGTTTATTTTCCTATAAAATTACACGTTTTCCAGGAAAGGAGGAAACACACAAAAACAAAAAAGAAAAGAAAAAAAGTGCAACATATATCACTCTGTAGAGCTGAGGTCCCGAGGGAACCAAAACATGGGAAGTAGTCAGGGCTTATCTGTGTTGTAAAAAATGTAATCATAGGAAATAAAGGCATTTTAAGTAGCCTTGTCCCGTGTGGTGCGTGTGTACAGTACATACAGTGCATGGAGGGAGGGGCTGCATTTCCACTTATGGACAGTAGGGGGCAGCATCTACAGCCCATGCAGATTCAAGAGTAAATATTTCGTGATATTCTGTGATCAGGTAAAACATTCGACCTTTATTTGGCCCAACTTTGATTGAGTTATTAACATCTAAGGGCTTTTCATACAATATATACAGTGTCCACTTTATTAGGGACACATCCAAAGGTGAGTCAGTTTGATTACACCAGGCTTTCACGGTCATAAACAAACTTTTACTTTGAATTTCGTCATTTGATCATAAAATAATGCATTTTTCAAATAATTATTTTTGGTATGACTTGTAATATTTCATAAATGATTCAATCTGCTTGTGTTGCATTATGCAACATCCTGCCAGACCTGACTTTTGCTCTTGGATCCTTATTGGCAGATGTTTTGCCCAGTTGC
>JAFBJT010109034.1:60943-74846 GCA_016785325.1 Chascanopsetta lugubris
ATGCTGAAATCAATTTCACTGATTCTCGCTGCAGACAGACAGACAGACAAACGGGTGGAAATGTTCAATGGCTCTATCCAAACTGCGGAAAAACACACACACACACACCTATATATATATATATATATATATATATGTATATATATATATAGTAATAATATAGTAACTAATTCTACAAACCAGATAACAAGCAGGTTTACATGTTGGACTCAAGACTTTATTGTCACTCTGGTTTTACAAGTGTGTTAAAAAACGTGTGCTGATAAATTAAAGATAATCATTTGAATGGGGGTTGGAAGAAGGCAAAAATAATAATGATGTATGTAATTCACTCTATGAACACAGGTTTACACATTTGGTGATAAAAACTAACAGAGTCAATTATAAACGTGCTGAATAAACAGACCTGTGCTTTGCGTCGCGGTGCGGTGATATGGGCCGTATCTACCTCATCTATCCCTTAGCTTCCCTGCTCTCAGGCACCGGCGTAGCATAGCAGCTAACGTTAGCCCGGTGGCTAACCGTCAGTAGCTCAGCGATCCGACCGCGATCAACATTTAAAAAAAACAACACAGATGCCGTGATGCTGATAATGTAACTCGGGTGTGGACTGATGTTTATAGACGTTAGTAACATTGTAAAAAAACGAGTATAAAAGAACGCTTGAGGCGGTCGAGGCCGCGGTGCGTTAGGCTGTTGGGGTCGTGGGGCCACCGTAGCTCAGGAGGGGAGGGGCTGAGCCGGAGCGCTTGCAGTTGGTTGTAATACTTAAGCTTCACCACCAGATGGCGCTAAAAATCCCACCCTGCACCTTGAAATGGTTGATATTACACACGCTAAGCAATGCGCAGCAGGGGGTAAATCCTCAGAGGGGGTGGTGTGGCGGGAGTGAGACAGTTGTGTGCAGCCGGACAAAGGAAGGGGGGCCGGGCTCGACACCGGGAGCCCAGCTGCAGTAATTGATTTCTGCTGCCACACCACAGCTAAATGACTGGGATTAGCGGACTATGAACACGGCCTACGTATTATTGTGGTGCTCGTGATTAGCTCGTTACTCAGCTCACTGAGGCTCATCTCGCCGCCTGTCGTGGGGGAGGGGGAGGGGGCGACGGCGTGTGATTCTGCGTGTTTGTCAGCAGATTCAGGCCTGAGTTCGCAGGAAACCTCGTCTCCGGGCCTCACAGCAGCCAGGTTCAGGAGTTTCAAAAGCTACTCACTTGAAAAGAAACGGACAAACCAAAAAAAAGGGAGTATATCTCAGTTTCAGTGAGTTTTGGAGACGTGAAAACCACTGAAGGATGTGGAAAAAAGTCAGAAACTCAGCAGCTAATCACTGACACAGGAAGGACAGACAGGTTCCCCGGCACAAGCCGGTGGATCCTGAAAATCATGGCCGTCAGTGAGACTGTGTCCCTGCACTCATTGGTGACGTCATCTGTGGCAAATGACTTCTGACCACGCAACTTTGCTTTTCATTTACTGCAAGTAGCTAAAATATTTATGGTGGGAGCACAATGAAAGACACAAGTCTCCATTAGGGCAGAGAGAGAGGTTAATGACAAATAACGTCAACGGGGGGACGATAATTATATCTTAGTGTGGAGCAGATCATCAGGAACTGACCATATTTATCATCAATATAACTCATCACGTCCACCATTTTTATCTCCGTCTCTTTTATAATTAGAAAATTGCCCCAAACTCTTGTTGGAGGATTTTGTACATGGACGTCCTTGTATCAATGAAGGAAGAGGACACTGATGAGTCAGCAAAAACATACACAGAAAACGTGGTTGTTGCGTGCGCTGATCTGGAAGCCTGGAATGTTTGTTTTTGAAGGTACGAGACGGTTTATTATTGAAGCTCATCCTGACTCCTGTTTACAGTCTGTTTTGTCTCTTCCATGTTGTACCTTGGGAGACTTTGTGGAGCGATTGAACCTTGTTCCAGAAATGTGTTTTTGTGCCGTCCAGTAGTGTGAAACGTTAGCTCCATCTCTCTCTGTCGCCCTCTTTCAGAATCTTTACGGCACGAACAACGTTTTGCCTTTGCATTTCATTTCATATCCGTCTTTACGACAAAGTAAATACAGGTTCGAGAACGACTACAAGCAATGATTTATCTTAAATGTTGGGCAGAGCTCTGGCTCCAGATCATAGATCTGTCAGACGCTGGCCGACAAACACAGAGTTCAAAAGACGAGGGCTGCCAGCTGCTGTTTGACTCCTGTCCCCGGGAGACGGAGACGGAATCCACTCTGACGCTGAGACAGAACAGAGCTGACTGAAGCGGACCGCTGGGAACCGAATGTTAAATGTTCCCTCCTCTTCGGACCCCAAAAGATTTCCCCACCTCTTACTTGTTCTGCTGCTGAGCTGCTGCCACGGGCTGATGAAGGTCAGCAGTCATGTGGCTCCACCCCAATATTTACAGAGCCAATCCCTCAGGAGAGCCACTCAGAAGTGAGTGTGGTAGGCGCTTATCTGAGCTCAAGGTTGTCCCTTTTTTGATGCAGTCAGTACTGACCTCTGCTGGTGGACAGATTAAGTACAGTTCTAAAGGCATGTGAACCATTCGAGTGGTTGGTCGCCTTAGTGAAACGAATGCTGAATAAAGATGCAAAGTAAGCACTTTGTTGGAATTCTGATCCTTTCACTTTGATTCTCTACTTTTCAAAATGAAAGAAAATCGTGCATTTCTTCGGTGGAACCGGCTTCGCTCTGCGTTGAATGGACTGGTTTGATTGATGTGATGACACATGCAACCGTGGGACGTAGTTGAAACAGATTGGAGGTCGACAGGATGTGGTTTTACATACAGAGGAAATAGTTTGACATATAGTTCAAATGTATTAGGACTCAATTGTTAATTAAGAAGTGTCACCTGAGTTTTACAATATATCCACTAGGAGGTACTGAAGTTGACATAAATGAAACCAAATCAAATGTCCAAATATTCTGAGTAATACTGCCACAAAACAAAGAAAACAAGTATCATCCAGAAAGTTCCAAGTACAAGACGGATGGTTTATGTACACAGACATGGTATTTGGATGAATCCTGGTCCACAGGCCTAAATGCCAACTTTGTACATTCAATAACCTTCCAGCTCTTTGTTTGTATTTCTTTTACATGTTTGAATGACAAAACAACCAGCAGTCAATATGTCGAACACTACATTAGTTTATATCGCGCAACGAACATCACAGCTTCGTCCCTGACGTACGTCTCTGCGCAGGTGGGTGTGTGTTTCTGACATGTGGCTTCACATTCAGATAAAAACGGGTCTGGGCTCTGAATAAACTTTCTGTTCCACCGCTTTCATTGAAAAAGCTCAAGGGAGTTTGCTGCAGAAGTGATTTATTGTTTCACTATTGTTGTAGTGAAACATTATTAAATAGCTACGGTGGAATGATTCACCGGGCTGAAAGAGAAGCTCTTCCATTTCAACTCATAAGATCCACTTAGCACGACAGTCCGAGAAGGCAAACTATAGGTATTTGAAAAAACAGAATTCCAGCCATTTGACTGACAAACAGTAAACTAAAAACACCAGGGACGGCCCAACGGGGCTCAGTGAACCCGGGGGATTGAGTGAGGTTGGAAAACCGAGCTCAGCGTGATGCCGCGCTGCTTCAGGAGAGTTCTAACATGTATGGTTGAGATCTGAGGATTCTTGGGACATGATGACGATGTTTGTTGGAGCAGTTCAGACAAACACCTCAGTGACTATGAACCACATCTGCTCGACCGTCTCGGACTGCTCCATGATGGTAACGGGGGAGTCCAAGTCTTCCTCTGTAGAGGGGGGTCTTAAAGCTCTTTCTCGCAAGGCCCCTGAGCGAGAGAACACATCAAATCTATTCGACACTAAAGCCCCATCATCTCTGCTGAGCTGCAGAGAGAAGCAGCAAACTCTGCCCACGTATCTGATGTCCAACAAAGAACACTAACGAGTCACTTCGACTTATTTCTCTATGTATTGTTCTGCTGATGTTGTTTATTCAATAAAGATAAATAACCATATAAAAGCCGTCCTTGATACAAAGAAACAAAGAACATATACAACTCTTGCATCAATGCAGACATAATCTACCAATCCATCTCATGATCTCTTTTACTTATTTATAATAAAGAAACAACCAGAAAACACCTAACCTCGTTGACTTGGGTCTTAAATGTGCCGCCTGTTTTTTTCCCCATAGCTTCACAGACATCTGCAAAAAACAACAACGCATCTGGATGTAACAGTCAACAGGTACAGGTACAGGTGCAGGTGCAGGTAACCCAGGTACAAAGGTACCTGGGTTACGTAGATGAGCAGTTTTCCAAATGTTTTCATTGAAAAAACTGACCTGAGATTTCATCACACCAACAATTGAGTGTTTTAACGTTTTACAGCACTCGGCGACTCAGCAAAAAGGTGGATGTGCTCAATGAAACCATGTGACTTGCTCACATTCGCTGACACAGGGAAGACTTTTCTTTGAGTGAGTATCGACGCTAATCAGGCGGAGCCTTTGATTTTCTCCCCCACTGTGCTTTCATATCACTATGGCAACCTCAGACACGTTCTCTGTAAAGGGTAAAAGACAACTCTTTATCTCAAACCTTGGGGTGGTGCTGAAAAGAGAATTAGTGTGACGGCGCGCAGATGTGCCGTGTGAATCAGCGTTTTGTTCTCCCTTTCATCTCAGCCATAAAAAGCCACCTTTCAAAATGGCTGCTTCCCCAAATCAGCTCCATGCTCCTGCCTTCCTCTCACGCAGCCGAGAAAGAGAAGGGTTCATCAGTATGCGTTTGTACTCAGTCACTCTTTCATAATCACTCCCCTCCCCTCACTCTCATCCCCCTCTTTCCCCCCATTCTGTGAAATAACCGTGTGACTTACAGTATTCCAGCATCCCCCCGTGTGACTGCTCTCATTTCCCCTCACAAGACGACCACTGTTTTTGAATGTCATGTGCGATACAGAGGTCACACTGCGAAGATCAAAGGACTAATAATCGAAGAGGGTGATCAAGGACGCTGCAATTTTCGAGTCAAATCCTTTTGTCAGAGCTTTCAGCGTGCTTATTGTTTACGCTATATGTTAGACTTCCCTGCTGTGCCCCCTAGAGGGTGTTTCCAGCAATGCGGGATCCATAAAAACACATTTGATGAATTACATAAAACTCATCAAGAGATAGAATCTAATATGGATCATTCATAGCCAAGTTGATATGAAATATGACTCGGGCAAAGGAATTGGATTAGCAGCCTCAATGAATGAAAGACATGGCTATGACTGAATTTGGTATTTTAAGTGAATATATCAAATTCATCCTAATATTCTTTATTTCCTTTTAACATAGACATTGAGCCTCTGCCAGAGCCATCGTGCATCATTTACAGAGCGAAGGAAGCTACACGGACTTTCCCAGTGATTGATCGGCATAGACTGAAGTAAAATGCAGTGTGATCCTGAGAGGGGAGGAAGAAAGATCAATTTAGAATTCTAGAATAACTTCAGAGACAAGAACCTTTCTCTATCACCAAGCGCTACAATAGCATGGTTTATTGGTTTCTGTTGATGTGAGTTTGATTCATCTCATTTAATTGTCCTTTAATCCGCCTCATTTGTGCAGGTTTGTCTGAGAAAAGTGAAAGAAAAAAAGACACTTGGTGTCTGAATGTCCAGTGTGGGATCTGACTGAAGTGTATGAAGTGTGAGGAACTGATATTTTGCTGATGCCTTTTTCTCTGTGACATGAGGATGCAGACAACAGTTTCTGCTCTGTGGAAATGAAAACCGACAGTTTTCAGAGGTTTCATCTCCACGGCAGGATCCGAAAGCAAATATCGAGCAAGACCAACGCTGCTCACCGGATTGTTACAGGATGCGTGGGAACTGCTCTACACTGTACCTTTTCTATGCTGATCTATCGACTGTAAATCCTTAACTTTCACATCTGGCCTGGTGGTCACATAAGTCATCGTCTGTTACGAGGGATCATCAGCTGTTTGGAATCCTTTCACGTTTAAAACCAAATGATGGTTCATCCATAACTCACGCATTGGTTCATTAGCCCCTCATTCTTCTTTGTCTCAGGGTCTGCAGAACCGCAATGATCAGTTCTATGGTCACTAACCACACAAACTGCCACTTGTGATCAGACATCTACAGACAGAACCGAGGCAAAGAAACCTCAGTGATGAACCCTCAGGTGAGGACTGTGTGTTTTACACGAGACTGGAAATGCGACACGCTAATGACGATATCAAAACAATGGGGACTACGACTGACCGCCGCGCATGACAGTCCGACCTCTGATGGTCGGTCAACAAAAATAAACGGGCAAAGAAAGAATGGCGCAGTCGAGACGTGCTGACCGTTACAGTTTGAGGCAGAGTTTTGAGATGAAGTGCTGCTGCAGCAGAGTGATGAAGACCGGAGAGCGCCACTCCATCATCGCAGCAACACCAACAGATGACAGCTGCCGCTACAAGCAAGTGCCCTTCCACAGAGAGCTCCTCCCTCTCTGAGTGGGACATTCTGTGAGGGGGCGGGGCTTAAAATATGACTTAAAATACAAATCGACATTTGACTAAAGACACAGACTATCAAGCAAATTTCAAGGTTTCCAGTGAGGAACGACAAGAACGGGCTGAACTTTGACTCGTCGTAGAGAGTTTACAATAGTTCAGGTGAAATGAAGAGGTTAGTGTGCGGACAGAGACTCTTCCTTCCGGTGGCTGGGAGAGGGCAGAGAAGATGATCATCTGCTGCTCATGTTCCTCTCCTCAACTGCCAGACTTCAGAGTCCTTCTGTGCTTGTTCTGCAATACACTCTAATTGGCTGTAAATAGCCCCCCGGTTCACTCTGGGCAGCCTTTGATGAGGACGGGAAAGTGGCTTCCTAAGTGGCCTTTGAGTGAAGCTCTTGACGGGAGTCTGAAAGCAGCTTGGCTGCGCCGCTGCGAGTCGAACACAGGGTGACACGCCACGAGGAGAATGATGAGCTGCAGTAACAAGAGCTCATTAACCGTGCGGCTGAATGTGTCTCTGAGGACGAGAAGTAAACACTGGAGGTTGAAGGACACCGATACGATGACTGCGCTCGACACAAAAGCTTTTTATAATATGCCTTTCCAAAGAATGCTGGCGGTTGGGATACACTCGCTTTAAAGTAACTTAACCCAACAGCCTTGAAATAAAAATCATCCTCACAAAGCGTCTGACCTTTGAAGGTTTGGTTTCTACACTTTCTACACGTGAAAACACCCCCCCCCACTGAGCTCTGGGTAAATGACAGTGCAGTGCGTACGATTTCAGTACATTAGTATTCCTTCTATCTGTGGAATAATTACAAACTGACATTTTTAAGAATTTATACCACCGCCTCGACATATGACTTGCTTTTCACATTCGCCTAAAATGAGCCCTTGAATATTTATTATCAGGGGCGGGTCCTTCCTCGGGCCGACACCATGTTTTTCAAACAGCACAGACGGACGCTGGGAACATTGCAGGCGTTAGAGACAACCGAGCGCTCTCATAGGCTCTGCTGCTGGAGAGGGAGGGGTGAGCTGATGTATCCGACATGCAGCGAGCAATTTGAGTCAACAGAGGCAGAGTCCTGATTCAATCTTTCACCGAAATATTCCATTCTAGAATCGCGTGTGCTTCATAAAGGTACGATATCCCTGAGAGGTTAGCGTTATTTTAAGATGTAAACTAATGAAGTCTCTGCACGACAGGACACAACACTCTGACTCTCAAATTCTAATCTGTTGCGCTAGTCATTACGTAAGAGTGATTATTACTCTCTGATGTACATGTAATGTTTAGTATTACATGTAATTGCACTTGATGTTTTATCCTCTCTGTCAGAAACCTGTTGTTTCTCCTCCTGGATCGAAAAAAAAATCAGGAGCATGAAGATGCTAAACACGTGTGCAGCGGCTGTACGGTGGCCTCACCTCCATGACTTCATAATAATTAGGGCTGCACCTCCTCTCTGGGTGAAACCTGCAGCGTGCATTCATTCTAATCAGCATGTGTAGCCAGGCTTGACCGGCCGGGCCCGGGGGGCTGCACAGGGGGTCTTTGTGTGCCTCTCTCTTTCTCCCTCCTTCACACACACACACACACACACACACACACACACACACATGCGCGCACGCGCACGCTCTTCAAGGTTCGCTGCAGCAGGAGCACTTTTTGTCAGAGCAGGTGGTCTCTGACCTTTGCAGCAGTGGTCTCCAGGGCGAACCTGCCTGAGCTGTGCCCAGCACAAATCACTCAGTGTATTTCAACTCTGTTATTACCTTTTTCCCTATCGTTGTTGTTTTTTTATAATTGTGTGTGTGTGTGTGGGGGGGTGGGGGGGGGCACTGATGGTTGCAGCCACTCTCGCGCTCGATCCAGTTCATGGAAAAAGAAGAGGTGTCGGTCTGTACCTTTGATTTGAGAGCCCAGTATTCGTCCGTGCCCTGGTCCACGTGTTTGAACGCTGTCATGTAGTCGTAGCTGATCACCGCCGTCTAAAAACACAACAACACAAAACCGCAGCACGTGAGGAAGAATCACAGACTGAGGAAAGTGAATACAGTCGGTGATTCTGAGGCTCAACGGGGGACTGATACTCAAATCATCAGCTGTGAGGTTAATACCTGTAAGGGACCGAGTAATGGGATCGAGAATAGGTGAGACCAAGTCTTAAATGTTATGGGAAGCCTGCTCACGAGAAGGTTGATTTGAAGGTCACAGTGAGAAACACACACACACACACAATTCTGATTGGTCTTCAGCCTTGTGGGCCAGTGAACCTCTGTGCTGGCTGATTCTGGCCCGTGTCCGGCCCAGAGGAGTGGAGCCTTTAGC
This sequence comes from Chascanopsetta lugubris, assembly GCA_016785325.1. Lineage (NCBI taxonomy): Eukaryota > Metazoa > Chordata > Actinopteri > Pleuronectiformes > Bothidae > Chascanopsetta > Chascanopsetta lugubris. The sequence goes on from JAFBJT010109034.1 coordinate 69,809, forward strand.
CCTTTAGGACTTGAGAGTCGTGTTCTCTTAGAGGAGGATCCCTGGTGTGGCTGCGCCATCATCTGCCACGGTGATCTGACGTTACGCCATCATCTGCCACGGTGATCTGACGTTACGCCATCATCTGCCACGGTGATCTGACGTTACGCCATCATCTGCCACGGTGATCTGATGTTACGCCATCATCTGCCACGGTGATCTGATGTTACACTATCATCTGCCACGGTGATCTGACGTTACACCATCATCTGCCACGGTGATCTGATGTTACACCATCATCTGCCACGGTGATCTGATGTTACACCATCATCTGCCACGGTGATCTGACGTTACGCCATCATCTGCCGCGGTGATCTGACGTTACGCCATCATCTGCCACGGTGATCTGACGTTACGCCATCATCTGCCACGGTGATCTGACGTTACGCCATCATCTGCCACGGTGATCTGACGTTACGCCATCATCTGCCATTTCAGAACGTCGGACGAGCACTTGTCTTAGATGCAGCACACAACGACACGAGGACAGTGACATTCTAATCGATGGGATCCACGGGTGGACGATCACAAACCCTGAAGTGGAATTCGTACGATGGAGTGGACGGGGTTTAAAGCACTGCCTTCAAACCCACACCCGCAGTAAAGGTAAGTAAACAAACAGGAGGATGGACAGAGGGACAGAAAATCAAATGGCTAAGCTACGACTGCTTCATCTTAGTGGATGAAGGTAGAAAACGATTCATGAAGAGTCAAAGGAAAGCAAACAATCAAACAGTTTGAAGAGCGGGTGAATCACTCACAGTGGCAGCAGCACGTCCGAAGCGGATGATACTCAGGTCATTGGGGTCAAGCTGTTGACTGTAAAGATAAAGACCAGATGAGGCAAACGCCACCGTTGCCAGAGAGGACACTCTGAGGAGACGACCAGCCATCGGAGGCACTGTGGAGGAAGAAGACAGATATGACACTGTCGTTCTGCCGAGGGAGTTCACGGAAAACATTGACACGCAAGCTGACAAAAGGAGAGCAACTTTTCAGTGACTGAATAATCTGATGGCAACTGTGGAGAACGATACTTGAGGAATCCTCTGTGCTTTTGGTTTGTAGCAAATTCCCCGACTAAATGAAAGCAACTTTTCACCTTGCAGGTGAACTCACTGATCGAATGTTCTCAGGTGCAATGTTGCTTGGGTGCTAGTGACCGCGGCAACCCCTGCAACTAATCCCAGATGCGCAGTTGACAATAGAGCGCCACGTATTTGTTTAGTCGTTGATAGTCTTTTGGATTTGATTTGGATTATGAAAAAAAAGAAGACCAACATGCTGGTTGGTTGATTGATTGAATGATTGATTGATTGATTATATGCCCATTCATTTCATTCCAGGGTTCAAGTCCAAACTGAGAGATGCCTGAGACATGACTTGAACTTGAACAGTGGATGAATGAGTCCTAAACAGGACCAGGGTGCCAAACCAGAGGCAATGTAAGCCTCTGTTCAGAGCCGTTCGAACAATTAGGTAACAAGTGAGCCACATGCTAAAGCTAATCTGTGAGCGCGTTCGTGTACGACAGTTCGGGGGTCGTTGCCCGGGGTACTCTCGTTGACTACAATGAATCGCACTACTCTGTGACAACCTAAACACAACACGTGACTGCATCACTGGGCCGCTTCCACGCCGGAAGTTGCCGAACTCACCGGGGTCTCCGCCACACGCGCGGTCTATCGGCTTTGCCACTTGCCGGTTTTTGGTTTGACCTCTTCGTCGATTTTCGTCGAGGGGAGTGGAGCGTTAGGGGCAATGCAGTCCCACAGGAGACGGGGGTCGATGTATTGACGAGGGTTGCGGCGCGCACACGACAATTACGTTAAAACAGTGGTCGCACGTCGGGTTGTAAATAGTTGCCGGTGCTTTGGGTTCGCGCAGCATCGCGGTGTGTTGTCACTGTCGCGTTGTATCACACTGGAAACTACAGGACGGACAGAGGTGTGTGACGTCATTTCTGCGCGACGCTCTCCGGTCAGCTGTTCTTCTGACAGGACATGTAACAGAGGTAAAACATGAGGTTTAGACATTTGGGGCTTCTCCATATATTTATTGTCAAACTGCAAAAAATGATGAAAATGTTTATATTAATAATTAATAAAATATTTTAAGAGGCTTGTAATGGTTCACATTTACCTGTAGCAATTTAGGTGAGTGTGTGTATTTTGTGGAATTTTAGAGTAGCCATCTCTTTTCACATTATTGTATTTATTTCATTGTGTAAGAAAAAAACGTTAAATAGTGAACATTATACTGACCTTATAAAGCATTCAAGGGTAACTGAGGAGATTAAAAAAGAGTATGAGTAGTGAAACCACAAGATGAAAGACAATTGCAAATACATAGATGTAGCAGACAACATGTTATTGGGTTGAACTCTTTATTTGCAACAAAGGGATCGTATGATGACCGTACAAGTAAGCTTTAACCTGCGACACCATTATTGTCAATGAATAAATACATTACTCGCAGAAACACTTTGGAATAATGACTCAAGTCCACATTCACTGCGGGTGGACATACACAGCGTGGAATGGAAAATATACGGAACCCTGGAGTACTGTTCTTTAGTCTTCCCTCACTGCCTGACCAAAACTATTAAATATCAGAGAAAAACATGAGCACATCTTTCAGCTAGAGAGCCTCAGTTCGATTCATCGACATCATTTGGTTTCTTTCCAATGAACGGTCGGCTGTTCTTTTGAACGTGGAGCTGAGAACACAAGAGAACAAATCGATCAGGGTGTAAAACACAGACAACATCCATAGCAGGCTGTGCTTTGTAGGATTCTTAAAAACAGGTTTTAGAATACATTTGATTTATGACTTCCAATTCAATTTTTATTTTATTTGACCATCTGTAGGATTCAGAACAGCAAATAACAATGTAGCTAAAATAGTAATGAAATGAGACAAATCGAAAAATGAACAAACGCGCGATAACAAAGAAGCAAAACAACATCAATGTACTTAAAAGGACTATTTCACAAAGATAAGCATGAAAGTGCTGTGAGTGAGCAGCAGGGAGCCCTGTTTACACTTGGCGTTGACATCCTCCACATTCATCCAGGTACAAATAGATTTTTTAAAATTCTGTACGCACCCATATGACCATGTTAGAGCATCTACAGGGGCTCGCATATTCCATCCACATGCAGTTCAATCGAAATGAAGAAACGCATTATATTTCATAGTATCAAAGTAAATACTTGCCCAAAATATCAGAAACATGAGCATTAACAACAAAGACCTTGGGTCTGTTGACAGGTTGACAACAGACTGTCCTTGTGAGAACAATAGATTTGCACAATACACAGCAGATCAGCAACTGAGCCCCCACACAGAGAATATGCACCATGCGGGGAACCAATGAGAATCAATAATCGTCCTCTAATGACCTTTAACATTGTACAATAATTCTATTTGGTTTTCAAACAATCGTATTGGACATCTGCCAAACCTGAGAGCCATTCGTAATCAGTTTGAGCAACCAACTTATGATAAGTGATGTTTATACCAGGTCTGAACAGAGCTTAGGAGGTCAAACTGTGTTAAGTGATGATGATGATGATGAAGATGTGTGTACTTGTACCTTAGCTCCCTCAAGAATGTGTGGGTCTTTCTGAAGGGCATTATTCACCCCTTCCTCCGTCACGTAGGTGACCCAACAAAAGCCCTTATGGAAACCGGTGTCTTTATGCTGGTATGAAAGAAAACACACAGTCAACAGTGAACTGTAAAAGTTCAATCACACGTCATTATCCCAATATGTATTGACATAACTACCTGGAATATGTGAGAGAGAAAGTGTGTGTGTGTGTGTGTGTGTGTGTGTAAAAATGCAATCAAATAATCAAGTATGCAAAAATGACACTGTGCCAACTTACGAATGGTACAACACACTTCTTCACCACGCCGAACTGACTGAAGTACTCCTTCATCTCCCCTGGAAACACAGGTTGTGCTGTCACATACAGGTTCGCTCGCACAGAACAGAGAAGTCAACACGTTTCTAAAGCGGTGGATGAGAGCACATGCCACCTTCAGTCTAATAAACCATGTTAAACACGTTTCCAGATGAATCATCAGACAGAGAAATACAAACACATGTATCATCCCATGACAATCTGTGTTTTACAATCACAACTGGAACCAGCAAATGAAGACATTCAATAAAGGTAAGATCACGACTGTGAGATGTTGGTCATTTTTCGCCACTTCTATTGGCTGAAAGCAACATTACTAAATAATTACGTTCTTACTTTTATCATAATCTCCCAAATGTATTTTCCCCCCTCATTCGCCTTAAATGAGCCCATTAATGTATATTCCACGGGGAGCGTGTCCCCTCTACGGGGGCCGCCATGTTTTTACAGTGGCCTTGAATGGACATACTAGCCGTTAGTTTGCCAACTGAGGCCTAACGGTTCTCTGGCATGTGTGGACGGGTGGGAGTGGGGCGATGGACACGACATGCAACTTCACCACTAGACGTCAGCAAATCTCAAACACTGCACCTTTAAGTGTGTCAGAGGGCGAGGTTGACGTTTGGGTCAACCCGTCAACTGGGGTCACTGTTTCTGAATGATTACAAATGACTAGTGTCCGTCTCTCAGCCCACATGCTGCTGGTCGCTGCCTTGCCGCATTCGCACCGACGCCACGTGACAAAAGTACAAGTACACGTGAATTAAATGAATGTAACACATGAAATGTGCCTCGTTATCTCGCGCGCGTCATCAACTTACTGCTGGCCAGGGTCCACGGTATTTTGTTCACGAAGAGCTCGTAGACTTTCGGGGACGACGCCGCCATGTTTATCCGCGCTGTTCAACTCTGACCTGCGACGTCTCCTTCTTCTTTGTACTGAGGTTGCTGCTTGGCAGTCAACGCATCGACTCACTACCGCCCCCATTTGGTAAAGCGTGGAACTCGGTGTGACATGTTGAGAATCTGAGCAGATTCATGTTCAGGAAGTAACGTAGTCCCACTTT
>JAFBJT010109034.1:82822-92822 GCA_016785325.1 Chascanopsetta lugubris
AAAGTTCCACAGAATGATGGGATCATATAATCAATGATCCTGTAATGTCATCACAGTACCTTAGTACCTTTGAAAAACTGTTGCGAAGACTGCCACGCAATGCATATTTAGTTTGATTGTTTGACATAGGCACTATCTATTGCCCTGTGCCTCGTTTTCTATCAACAACATGGTTTTATTGGGCTGTTATTATATTTTACCTCTCTCACCACACTCCCATCTATATGGTGGTATAGTACATATTGTTTAATAATAGGCTATGGTATCATCGAAACCTGACTGTTTCTGGTATAAAGTGTCTAAAGTGGATACTGGCCAGTCACCATGCAGCCACAAGAGTAGACCGACTTACATTGGCATTGAATTCCCATTTTAGCTGCCACCCTGTTTTCAACATCCCACAACAGGAGGAAGCAGCTTAAACACGTAGGAGTTTAAATCAGGATAATTGCAGATACTGGACACGACAACATCAATCACTATAGAAAAATAAGATATGAATGACTGAGGTAGGTCAAAAACATAAATATATTGGCTAAATTTCATCGTTGGACAGATATCTGCGAAGAGAAATTCACATGAGTGAATTCCCTTTTTGTCACAGGCATTTTCCTTGATGCGTTTGCATCAGAGACACTGGAATGCTTTAATTTATGGTATAAAAAATCTATGTCAGCAGAGAAAGTATTTAGATAATTGGGTTCTACCCAAGAAAGAATTTGAAGACTAATAAAGGAAAGGAAAAGAGAAGCTAAATCTCAATTCTCTAAACCAACTAAACTCTGACATCTGAAATAGCAAGAATGGTAGCAAGGCGGAGGAGGACCGTGAGGCGGCGGCGGCGGACGACGATGACCGGCGCCAACATCAATGAGCTCATCGTCCAGGCAGTGGCCGCGTCCAACCAGAGAGGCGGCGTCGCATCGCCCTCCATCAGGAAGGCTCTGACTGCCGGAGGATATGATGTGAGGAGAAACAACGCTCGCTTCAGGACCGCCATCAAGAGACTGGTGGCGAGGGGCATCCTGATCCAGACCAAAGGCGTCGGCGCAACCGCCTCCTTCAAAGTCAACAGGGTGTCCAGGGCCAAGAGCAGGAGGCCTCGCAGGAGGACCGTCCGCAGAGCCAGGAGGGCCAGGACCAGGCGACGCACCACGACCAGAAGGGTCAGGAGGCGAAGAGTCGCCAGGAAGCCCGCGAGGAGGAGGAGGAGGAGGAGAAGGGCCGCACCCAAGAGAAGGACACGGCGCGTCAGGAGGAGGACCAGGAGGGGCAGCTCCGTCAAGAGAGCCGGCGCAAGGAGGGGCGTCAGGCGCAGAGTGAGGAGGAGGAGGAGGAGGGTTGCCAGGAGAAGCTAAAAGATGCATCTCACTATGACGTAACCAAGTGCAGGAAACATGATTGAGCTTTTCTAATATTGACAACATTCCACCCACTGCCACCAAGACTGGTACGTGTCTTTATTTCTTCCTACTTTAATTTGAATCGAAATCAATCTGGACAGTCTCAATCCTGGATCATTGAATTCAACACACAAAATACACAGCATCAGAGATCTTCATGCCTTCAATATGAAGCCAGACAAGGCAGCTAGCTGCCTGCTCACTGTCAGGCTCCAGCCCCTGCTGCGGCAAAAGCCACCAAGAAAAAGGCGCTGGGACTGAATGTCGGCCCCAGCGTCGGCGAGCTCGGCAAAATGGTGACCGCATCCAAGGAGTGAAGCGTCTCACTGGCTGCTCTGAAAAAGGTCCTGACTGTCGGAGGCTACGACTTGGACAAGAACAAGGCCTGCGTCAAGACCCTCATCAGGACCTAGTGGCCAAGGGGACCCTCATCCAGACCAACGCACCAGGGCTAAGAACATGGTCAAAGCCAAGCAGATGGCAGCAAAGAAGAAGTGAGCTGTCCTCACTATCGAAATCTTCATCCGACTAAACTGAACTTCCAAGAGCTACACTTCATTGCTCATAATACCACTAATCACATTACACAATGAACAGACCATAGTTAGAATAGAGGACATTATGAGTGTAAGACCATTTTTCAATGTTTTCATCAATTTCAATAAAATGTGTAGTGCGATATACTCGCATTACATACAAAAACTGCTCACGATGACTTCAGCCAACTGTGACTGTAAACAAATACAACTGTCCCCTAAATACAGTGGCGTAACAAGACCTGCATACAAGGGGTGGACAAGGCTTTAATCGGGGGGTTCATATTCTTATAAAAGTAAATATTCTGTTTATTCTTAAACTGATTCATGTAGGCTAGTCGGCGCACAGTACAGCGACTATGATTTAGGGCCTCTGGAGAACTGAGGAAGGAACTATTGTCCTGAGCCTCGTCGTCGTCAGTGGCATCATTTTATCTCAATTATATTAGATTCTCGTACAAGGATGGGCGAAATAGCAATAACAATCAGGCGACGCATTAACAGGCATAGGAACAAACAATTGGACAACTTATCAGCAATAATTACAGATTCGTGGGCTAACTTGTTTTTAGATAGACTTGTATTGCTGACTTTAGGCTAGCTGCCCGGAGACATTGATGCAGAAGTTGAATTTAAGGCAACAAACACTGACCTGGCTGCTTTTTAAAATGTTTCGCCACTGACGCAGGGATGTCAAACTCATTTTCACCAAGGACCACATCATCATGCTTACCTTCAAAGGATTGTAGACTGTTTGAGATATTGTAAAATAACTCCCTATTTTCATTCAGATTTATTCAAGTTACAGTTACACGCATTTGCATGGATGTAAAAAATAAAGTTAAGCACAATTTGGACAATTATAACATAAATCATAAGCGCTTCTGGGCCGCCTAAAATGTCACAGCGGGCCAGATTTAAGTTTGACACATTTGATGTAGGTTTTACACATGGTTGTGTACTGATACTATGTGTATCATTAAAACCTGCTCTGACCAAGGGAGTTCATTTCCCCGGTGTAAGCTGGGTGACGACAGCCATGTGAGTTGGCATTGGACGCCACAGCCACCATGTTTTCAACATACCATCACAGAAAGATGCAGAATAAACGTCTGCAATTTGAATGATTTATTCAGGATGATTCCAGATACTTGCCATGACAATGTAACTCGATGTAACAAGATGTAAATGTTTCAAGTCGATCTTTTGGCTGACGACAGGCCACTGCAAGTGCACTCGAAATCTGAGGTAAATGCAGCAATTTAGCATGTGCCGTCAATGCGATCGGCCAAAGCTCCTGGCTTGTCCTCAGTACTGTTGCTAACGGACCTGTCTGCTGCCTTTGACAGTGAACCACAGAATCCTCCTCTCTACACTCAACCTTGATCTGCCCTTGGCTGCTTTGTTTCCTGTAGATCCTTCAGAGTATCTCGGAGGGGAGAAGTGTCTGAACCACACATCCTAACATCAGGGGTGCCTCAAGGTTCAGGGCTTGGCCCCCCCCGGCTCCTCATACCTCTGCTATGCAGATGATACATGGCTATTTTTGTCATCCCCACCAGATGAGACATCCATCATCTCATTCTGCCTTGCTGATATTTCTGAATGGATGAAGGAATACCACCGACAACTCAACCTGTCGACAGAGCTCAAACCACTGATCAATACATATCATGGGAACAAAAACGTATGCCTACAAAGTCTGCCTGAAATCTGGGTGTCATGATTGATGACCAGCCAACCTTCAAGGTTCACGTTGCCTCAAGATCAGACCCTTCCTGTCAGAGCATACCACACTGGCACTGCTGCTGGTACAAGCTCTTGTAATGTCTCACATTGACTCCTGCAAGTTATATAAAATTACAAAATCGGAGAACCTTAGGACTGTACTGTCGCATCAGGAGGGCTTACAGAAATCTACAAAGTTGGTGTAACAATATACATTGCCACAGGATAAATTATCAAAATTCGAACAAAACAAAAATCTATTTCAATTTATGTAACTGCACTGAATTCTTTATTATATTTATTTTTGAGGTCTGGTTTTAAGTGGAAATGTTCTTGAGTAAATGTGTTTTTAAGAGTGGCAAAATTCTGTCATTACACTGATATCATCTCAGAGAAATTCACGAGTAAATTCCCTTTCTTCACAGGCATTTTCCTTGATTCGTTTGTATCAGAGACCTGGAATGCTTTAATTGATGGTTTAAAAAAATCCAAGTCAGCAGAGAAAGTATTGATATAATTGGGTTCCACCCGACAAACAATTGAAGAGGAATAAAGGAAAAGAAAAGGAGAGAAGAGAAGAGAAATCTCAACTAACCAATCGAAGTAAAACTCTGTGATACGAAATAGCAAGAATGGTAGCAAGGCGCAGGAGAACCGTGAGGCGGCGGCGGCGGAGGACGATGACCGGCTCCAACATCAATGAGCTCATCGTCCAGGCAGTGGCCGCGTCCAACCAGAGAGGCGGCGTCTCATCGCCCTCCATCAGGAAGGCTCTGACTGCCGGAGGATATGATGTGAGGAGAAATAACGCTCGCTTCAGGACCGCCATCAAGAGACTGCAGGCGAGGGGCATCCTGATCCAGACCAAAGGCGTCGGCGCAACCGCCTTCTTCAAAGTCAACAGGATGGCGAAGGGCAGGGTTAGGGGCAGGAGGCCTCGCAGGAGGACCGTCCGCAGAGCCAGGAGGGCCAGGACCAGGCGACGCTCCACCGTCAGAAGGGTCAGGAGGCGAAGAGTCGCCAGGAAGCCCGCGAGGAGGAGGAGGAGGAGAAGGGCCGCACCCAAGAGAAGGACAAGGCGCGTCAGGAGGAGGACCAGGAGGGGCAGCTCCGTCAAGAGAGCCGGCGCAAAGAGGGGCGTCAGGCGCAGAGTGAGGAGGAGGAGGAGGGTGTCCAGGAGGAGGAGCTAAGAGATACGCTTCGCCATGACGTACCAAGTGCAGGAAACGTGATTCTCCTGGGAGGTACACGCAGACGGGATCCCCCGCTGCTCTGTTCACGCAGAGCGAGGATATGATGAAAATGTCAGGACACATACGTACGATCCATATTATTAGTATTATTGTTATCCAGGTTAACCAGATGAATATCTTTTTCTGGGCAGTTTTGGGCAGTCGGCCATTTTCCTCCTGGGAGGTACATGCAGACAGGACCCACCCACTGCTTTGTTCATGCACAGCAGGGATGTGATGATAATGTCAGGACAGAGCCGCCTCCTCTACCATGCTATCCCACGCATCCTCCCCGCACCGCAGGCGCACTCAGAGCTGGAAGCCTGCAGCCTGACCTCACCCCCGCAGGGGCAGGAAGGCACCGTGGCAGAGCCGGTGTCACAGCAGGACTGGGTGGTGTGTTCCAGGTACATCCAACGAGTGAATGCGCCCATCAGGTGCTGGCACCCGGACAGAGCCTCCCAGACACACCCCCTCATCACCACAGGGCTGATGCAGGACAGAGACAGATCAGAGGGTGGAGAGGGTATGAAGAGGTGCAACCTGACTCGGGAGACATGGAACAGACGGAGGCTTCATCTGGACCTACTTGATTTAGCAAGGTCACAGAATTATAACTGATTTATAGATTTTGATAATAACTAGATTTTTTAGCATCATCATTATGTAGTATCAGATAAGTTAGGGACCAAAATATATATTCTATAAAGGAAATTTGATTGTGAAAAATAAATAATTAAAAACCCATCCTCTTTTAAATTATTGGAATGTGATGTTTTGCAATTTTCATTCAGGTTGGTTTGCGGTCATTTTAAAAATCGCTGGTAGGTCTGTAAATGGACTCATCGTTGCAGTGGCCACGTCCAAGGAGCAAAGCAACGTTTCAATACATTGACTCATGGACATGGACTGGCAATGAAGATGGCTCTGGGACCCCTGTCCAGACCAAGGGCGCCGGGGCCTCCAGCCTCCCCAAAATCAACAAGGCGGCCAAGGACGAGCTGAAGAAGGCAGTCGAACTACCAAAGCCAAGAAGCCCGCTCCGCCCCAGCATCCCCACCCCCAAGAAAGTCAAGAAACCTGCAGCTGCAAAGGTGGACAACAAGGACCCTGCTAAAAAGATAGCAGCCTAGAAGAAGTGAGCTGTCCTCACTATCAAACATCTCAATCCTACCAAATGGCTTTTAGGAGCTACAAAAGAGCTGCTTCATCTCACCATTGCTCAATAAACCACTTGTCACATCACACCAGAGAATAAAGGGAACACAACTAGAATGAGTGTTAGACACTATCACTAATGGTAGAATGAAATCCGTCATTGCTGCCATTAAAAGGTGCAGTGTGTACGTTTCCAGTCATTCTTCTCAACTGATGAAGTTGAATATTGTACCCATTACTTCATCCTTACCATTCGAGCATGCGGGAGAACCTATGGTTGCCCTCGGTTGTCATTAAAGCTCGAAACATCTTTATTATGTCATTTGTACCTATCTGTATAAATGCGCAAAATGCGTCCACCCTCGATAAAGCTGCTGTTCTAGCAGAGGAGTTCATCTTTACCCATGAGATCGCCTTTGACAAAAGACAGGGCGAACAAAAGGGAAGAGCTCTGTTTCCTGGACCTTGGGTTTCAAAGCCTGTGTACGCTTCCTTTGCTAGTAATCCAGCTGTTCGGGGCACTTCTTCAGAGAAGGCCTGCTTCTATTGTAAGAAACCTGGCCATCTCATGGCTGATTGTCCTGTCCTGTGCAAGAAACAAAAGTCCAGTAAGCCTGAAGGCACTGTCGGCTAGTGCCCCTGTTCTTGCTGCCCTTTAGCAGGCCCTTCAAACTAGCAGATGATGCAAGTGATGCTGGTGTTCTGGCCTTTCATGGTCGTATGTCATTTTGGGCTATTATATGTGCTGACTATGTGCTAACTGTGAGGTTGCTTTAGAGGAACCTGCTCATGGGAGGAGGTGTTATGCCCGCGGCTAACCTCTCCAGTCTTTCAGGTAATCAGAGACTCCTTCCCAATTCACTCCTGATTGCTGACACCTGCTGGGAGGCCTCCAAGAGCCCAGGAAAGCTCCACCCACCCTCCCTCTCCCACACACACACTGCAGCTTGGGCCTGCTGCATGCCACCAGCCTCCACCTTTAGTTTTGTCCTATGTTCCATGCTTTGTCTGTTTTGGGCAATACATGTTACTCTGATCATAAGTTTGTTCCATGTGTTGTTTCCCAAAAGTTGGGGTCGTAACAAGATATATATATATATATATATATATATATATATAAAATCCCCTTATTTCACAGGCATGTTCCTTCATGCGTTTGTATCAGAGACTCTGTGGTGCTTTAATTGATGGTGTCAAAAATCTACATCAGTGGAAAAAGCATTTACATAATTGGGTTCCACCCAAGCAACCGAATGAATAAAGGAGAAGAAGAGAAGTTACATTTCAACTCACTAAACATCTCAACTCACTAATCCGAAATAGCAAGAATGGTAGCAAGGCGGAGGAGGACCGTGAGGCGGCGGCGGCGGAGGACGATGACCGGCTCCAACATCAATGAGCTCATCGTCCAGGCAGTGGCCGCGTCCAACCAGAGAGGCGGCGTCGCATCGCCCTCCATCAGGAAGGCTCTGACTGCCGGAGGATATGATGTGAGGAGAAATAACGCTCGCTTCAGGACCGCCATCAAGAGACTGGTGGCGAGGGGCATCCTGATCCAGACCAAAGGCGTCGGCGCAACCGCATTCTTCAAAGTCAACAGGGCGTCCAGGGCCAAGAGCAGGAGACCTCGCAGGAGGACCGTCCGCAGAGCCAGGAGCAAAGAGGCAGCAGATACCGAGAGGATTCAGAGGTTCGATAGAAACGCTCCGCTAACTTTGAATATGCAAATGAGGTCTGTACTGAGAGAAAAACTGTGCGAGGATCATACATGATGAAAGAAAAACCTCCACACACACACACACACACACACACACACACACACACCTCCTTACTTAAGGTAAGGTAGTCTAAAGGTATATTGTGTTGGGGTATTTTATGTGTATAAATAAAGTTACTGATTTATTTAATTATATTAATTAGTTTGATCAAATATCATATCATTTAATTCTATAAAAAATATATCATGTAATCTTAGAAAAATGATATTTGTTATTTTTTAGATCATATATCATAATTTCATTACATGATTACATTTATAAAATCTCTAAAATATACATTTATTAATACGTACTTCATTTCATCAACACAGCAATCTGATATTTTATCATATTATACAAGTTAATAACATAAAAATGACTTTTCTCAGAGTGTTTTACATACATAATAATCATTTGAAAGTAAAATCTAGTATTATCTTAATTTACGAGGGAGCTAAAATATTGAAAGAGCGCCCTCTGTGGCCGCAAGATGCATGACACCACAGGGAGAGCGCCTCATAAATCCGGGTCAGATTCCAAGTACTTTAACATTTGGTGTGTTCGAGTTCTGAGATCCTGCTGTTTTATATTTACAAACTCTTTCTATAAAGAGATGGAAGGGGGCGGGGCTTATTCTGGACCATATCACATTCAGCCCAGTTTAGTCTGGACTAGACTCTCTGCTTACCTGATGGTTCAACTCCATCCCGATATAGGAGTTCCTGGAACTGCAGTCCACTGGTGGAGTCTCCTGCCGGATGAAGTCTGCCATCTCGATGCCCCCTCCAGGGTCCCTGACACACACACACACACACACACGCACACACACTTTAATTAGCAGCTCCCTCAAATGTGACTGAATGAATGGGTCGTACCTGGGTCTGTCCTTTGACATTTACCACTCCATCTGTTTCAGTAAAGACGCGTCGTCATGAAACATACTTGTATTTAAAAATACTTTATAAGGGGATTGGAACTCAAAAAGCAGATGTGAGCGTCCATTTAGATTTTTTTTTCCACCCGCCTATATTTAGCTCCTTGAACCAGATGGTATGCTGAAACAAATAACTTGGCCAGGGAGCGTCTATAAATTACTTCCATATGCCAAAACAATGTTTCGTAATGGATCGAACCGTAGCGTAAACAGCCCGAGTAATGGATTACATCACAGGGGCTGGGATGAATGGAGACTGGGGGACAAAAAAAAAAAAAAAAAGAAAAAAGAAAAAGAAAAAAAGGAGGAGGGAGCCTAAAAAAACACTTTCATCCAATCTACTGTAAACTCCAACTACCAGGAATGTAGCTCCAGATGTGTGGGCAAAGCTGCGACTGCCCCAGTGGTTGAGAGCTGTCTTGATGCCCCCCCCCACACCTCTCTGCATCCTGCTCAGCGCTCCCTCTGGAATGTGAATATGAGTCACCTCATCGAGTCAAGGGCAGTAAAACACAAAAAAAAAAATAAAACTCACAGACGCGAGTTGGAAAAGAGCTTAACTGTGAGAGAGGAACAAGGCTGGCATTCAGAGACGGGGAGCTGCAGCTGGACTGTGGGTAAAGTACTTTGATAATGATCCGTGTTGATCAATTTCGAGAATGATTCACTGCTTCTTGAGCGAACAACAGGTGTCTGATCATTCAGTGCCCCAGAGGGAGGTGTTTTACCCTGGAAGCGCCCCCTGCTGGTGATTTCAAGCTGCAACCTCCAGGCCTGACGGATGAGTCCAATAAGGAAGTGGACAAACGTGCAGTTCGCAGGGTGGCCACTTGAGGCAGCCAATCCCCACAGACCCCCATGTTAAGATGGTTAGAGGTGAATGAAACCTGTTTGAAGTCTGAAGAACAAACTAATGTTTTGGTCTCAATCGGTCACATGTTTTTAGTTTTTTCTCGCTGATTCTTATTTTATCGAGGTTTGAAATATGCATAATTAAGGGGCGTGGCCTCTTGAGTGACAACATGTTGGCTGTTTTCAACAACTCAACCTAAAAGTCTAGCTTTGGAAATATTTTTTTAAATGCTGCAATATTTTCCAACAATGCAGATCTCGACACAACCTTTCACACCTAGGGCAAACAGATACAAAACATATATAATGGAACGTGGCCCACAAGACATGCTGCACTTGTTTCCTGGATTTGCATTTTCAAACTCACCCTGGACAACATATATAACTTCCTGTTGCTTCC
>JAFBJT010109035.1:0-10044 GCA_016785325.1 Chascanopsetta lugubris
TGCTGCTGTTTCACCTACTTGCAGAGGGTGGCGGTGGAGGGTTTGTTTTGGCCATTGACGTCAATGGCTTGGTGAGCTAAAGATCCATCAAGTCAAAGTGAATGTGCAAGAAACGAGGACTTTGTTACCAAAATAAAACCATGAGAAGCCTGTTGTTGCCCGGATCCCCAACTGACATTATGTCTGAATTTCAGACATCAGGTGAGTCTATACTCATTTAAATACAATTATAAGTATCTCATTGAATTTCTACCCCTATAATTCACAATAATTTCAATCAAACGGGTCAGAGCGTGGATTTTTATTTTGAAAAGCTGACAGGAAGTCGTGTCTCCTTCGCCTTGTAATGCTGCGGTGTGATACTGGCGTGGTCATCAGACGAGGGAGCAGCAGCTGTTCATTGTGGAGGATCGAGTTTACAGTTTGTTCCCTTATATAATTTCCCAGCTCTTCGGCTCCGTGTCTTTCTCCTGTGGTCGGCACCGATCGATCCGTTCACACCGGGATGACCGAACCGAGCGCCAGATATCAGCAGGTACGTCAACACCCTCCCTGCCAGACTTTGACGTCCGGAGCTCCACACGGTGTAAGATTTTCCGTCGTGTAAAAGCTGATTAATCATGACACACAGCGGAGTGTGATATGTAGGTCAATGTCACCAACAGAGCACGACGGCCTTTATCTCCGTGGAAGTTTAATGTCGATATTTATGTAAATGAGGTCAATTTAGTTTCCGGGAACATCATTGTTTTCATCCGCAGGTGTTAGCATGCTAGCTGCACTGATGCTAACGCCCCAATGCTAGCCTGCACGTGAGTTATTAGCATCTTCATTGGATGTGAAACTAGCTGACCAGTTTAACACATGAAATATGCTGTGAAAATATTGAAAAGTGAATGAGAATGACTGTATTATCAGTTTAACTCAATGAGTATTGTATTTATTAAGTCCAGAACTGCTTTGATATGAATTATTATTGAATTAATTCAATAACATTTAAAATTATGTATGTGAATTAAATCACACTAAGGGTTTTGAGTGATATCATCTGTAAACATATTGTAAAAAGAAAAAGCGTTGAGTAAACACCAGGTGATAATAGAGTGAAAAGTGAGTGAGTGCACCGTAAACCTCATCTGTTGATACAACAGAAACTCCTACAATACAACGTCGTCATAAATCCAGCAGTATTTTTTAGTTCAAAATAATTGTATCATTTATGTGGTTGTACCTATTAAATGTTGCTGCTTACTGTATCGAACAATGTGTATGCACTGTGGAAAACTGTCTAAAAGTGGTGTGTTAAAGTATTCAACATTAATAAGGGAAATGAAACCAAGATTTCAAGAACTGGGCCTTTAGTTTCGAAAACACGACAGAATGGGATCTTACAAAACAGTCAGAAGTGACCTGACAACAAGATATTTAACCGTCAATCAACTGGAATTGTTGTGATATTGACAAAAAAAAATTAGAAAAGTATAACCCATGTGTATTTCTGCGTAGTCACTTTCCCTGGCTGTTAGTGGTGAATGTTTTGGAGTACAACACACAAGATGCAGAGCAGTGGGTGTGTTCGCTGGTCATTGAGCTTAACCTCTAAATCTGCCAGCTGACCTGCTTACTGCTGATGGAGCAGACAGGCCTGGTGGTAAGTCTGCTCCTGTGGCTGACTGCACTAATAATTAATGCGCAGACACATTAGAGACGGCTCTGGTTTAAAGCCAGTTATACTACGTCCAAGTGGGTGAGTGGAAATGTGGCTCAGTGAGACAGTGTCGTTTTACTTTTTTATCCCACCATCTTGGATCCTCACTGTTCTAGAAATACAAAAAAAAATGATATTCACTTTAAAACCTAGACTTTTTGATGAAGAGGATCCTGGAATCCTTAAATCCTTCAATGGTTCCAGGAGAGGACAAATGTTTATCTGAGGGGATGAAAGTACAGTTTTATTAAGTACACGCCCAAAGAGTACACAGCTTTTATCCTTCATGACTTAATCATTGAATTTGACTATTATATAAGTAGTCATTCGATGCTGTTTTATATTGGGATGGATGAGGTAATTATACCTTGGTGTTGCATTATTAGTTTGTTTATTCATTTAATACCACATAAACCAACACACACACATGATATGAGAATGTGTAGAAGTGTGTTGTAGAAATGATTAATGGGTCATATAAACACCACTATTACAAGAGGAAATAAAATGTAAACATCCATATATTATTAGTAGTATTTTAGAAAAGAAAAGTGGACAGTTAGTAGTCGATGAAAAAATAATGTGATAAAATAATAAAATTGAAAGTCAAACCTCCCTCTGTGAAAAAGCACCAGTGCAGACTGAGCAGTTGGAACTCTATCCATCACCTCTGCTGCCTTTGCTAGAAACGGACATACGTGCTATATGATCAAATGTGCTTAGCATGCACATTCCTGTTTCGCTTACACTCAGCAAGTCTGAGAAAACGAGGCGGCCATCACAACTGTCTGTAGGATGTTTTAATTGATCGGGCTGAAGAGGCGTTTCCTGCCCTCTTCCTTTGAAATTCTGAAAGAGAAACTGCTGCGAGCTGAATTTTCTTTTTTTGGAACAGTCATGTGGTTTTCAGTTTCCACGTGTATCTTCTCTGGTCAGCTGAAGCTTCATATGCAAGTTACTTTGTAGCCAACATGTAAAACACTCATTTGAAATAATAATCAAACAATCGTAGACCTATGACTCACTATGTCCCCTGAAGTGGAGCCAGTAAATGTGCTTTAATACACTGTAAAAAACAATGTTTTTAAATATCCCAGTATATAGTTTTTATGACACATTTCTGGTAAAGATCAAACGTAGCTTTTGTCTTTGTATCTAAAATACTCAACAAATCCATCAAAACAGTTGTTACACACACTCGCAGTTAGTGTTTCATAAACCAGGAAGTGTTTTTTTTGTTTGTTTTTTTCCACTCACAGCTGCCCAATGAGGAGGACCCGGAGGAGAGTCCACAGGTAGCAGCCGATGCTCCTCCCCCTTACAGCAGCATCGCAGCAGACAATGCTGGTAAGACCGTGACTCATCCAGGAGTTTCTCTGGGGCTGATGTCATCGTATAAACTGGTGGCACTTTTCCCTGGTAACAAGGAGGGATTGAAAGATTATTATTATTATTATTTTTTTTACTACTCTCAAACCTTAATAGAGCTCTAGATGGCTTTCTTACAACCCGTGAATAAACCACATGTTATTAAACCTCCATACTGCCTCTGTGTTTTATCCTCATCAGCATATTTTGACTACAAGGAGGACGGTGCTTTCCCCAAGCCTCCATCATACAACGTAGCCACCACGCTACCTTCCTACGATGAGGCAGAACGAACCAAAGCTGAGACTACTGTTCCCCTGGTAACCGGAAGAGTGAGCATCTCACTTATTTTCCCTTTGTGCAAATGGCAACAAGTCAGAGCGCACACACGCGCACACACACACACACACACACACACACACACAAGCAAACGTTTACACAAAATCGTGCTCTGGAGCCTGACTTCCTCTACTGTATCTAAGGCAGAAAAAGCTCAGCGTCTCACAACAGGAAGAGGGTTTGGTTTTTTTTCTTTGCTCTGTACTTCTCTTTATCTGATCTGTGTATTTTTTCGTCTCTGCTCGAATCGCTGCCGGCTTCTGTCGCTTCTGGTTTGAGCAACGGCAGACACTCAGAAACAAACCGACTAAAAATAATGATCCTCCCGTACAGTTCAGGCCTCTCAATCTTACACACACTTTCCCATATACATGTGGATTTGCTGCCCATGTCATACACACAAAATCCATTGATTTAAACAGTCTAAAGTCAGACTCTGTCCTCGGTTCTCTCTGTGAACATCCTTTTATTTGATGATGAAAATCACCTTTTCTCAAAGCCAATTGGAATCACACAGTAATTGAATATTTCTTAAGGGTGCGAGGCTTTTAAATCAGCCCACTCTGAGCATGTTGCAGAGAGTAACGGAACCTTTGATGGAGGGAAAGTTTGACTCAGGACCCAAACTATTGTTCCCAGCTGTTTTCACTGTGCTGGTTTTATGACCAGCCAGCTGTGCACATTGTAACAGCCATGAAACGCAGCCTTGAGGTTATGGATGCTCACCCTTTTACTGTCCCTCGACAGAATAAAGGTTTCAACTGACATTGTATACATTTAAAAAGCCTTGATTTGCACTTAAACCCTAACGCTCCGGGAACTCTGACTTGAAGTTTTATGATAGCAGACCTTATCTCCGTCTGTCTCCTTCGGCCCAGGACTTTGTTGATGGGGAAAACATGTATAAACATCCTGTCTGAAGCTGAACTAAGCCCCTAGTGGCCACTGTGATGCATTGCACCTGGGTACACAGTGTGTTGATGTGTTGGTTGTTGTGTTTCTCTGCCGCACACTTGCCATGCGCTCAGCAACAGCAGCAGCAGCAGCAGCCGCCTCAGCACAGGGAGCGCCTGGAGACTTTTGACGATGTAATTCGCAGTTCACTGGAGGTAACTGGGAGGAGTGGGAGGAGGATGGAGTGTATCTGGTCCTGGCTTGGTGTGTTGTGGTGACGCACTCCGTGTCCATAGTGTTTAGTTCCCCCCACCGTCTCGTGTGTTTGTGTATGTAGCGTGTTGAGCTAGCGGGCCAGTTGATAGTTAACGCCATTGACGTACCAGTGGTCCCCGCTCTGTGTCTTCACTGCCTCCCGCAAAGCCACAGTAAAACAGTCCTTCCACTAGGCTTGTTATGTCGTGGTGTCATCATTGGTCCGTTGGATGTTTGTGTCGTATTTACTCTCTGTCGTCAGCGGAACCGAATATCCGCCGATCTCACTGGCTTTGTTCATGTCGCACAGCACGTTTCAAAGGAGTGAAAACAAAGAGTGATTGGTAGAGGGTTTTTAAGATAATTCTGCTGCTGCCACGTCCGAAGAGACTTTTGATGCGTAACTTTTTTTCCTCCCTTTCTCCTCCGTCGCAGGATGAAGACTTTGTGACCAGGGACGACTTTGAAGACGCCGATCAGCTGAGGATAGGAAATGACGGCATCTTCATGCTCACTTTCTTCAGTGAGTTTCCTGACTCTGCTCTTCTCCCTGAACTCATTCTCGCATGTTCACAGACATTTGAACAATTTCCTGAAATACTGAAAAACACTAAGTGTCACCCCTCCTTTCCATCAGAGGGCAGCGTCATCTACATATGTGCATGTGCTGTGTGTACATACTCTACTGTGATTTCCAAATCACACATTCATTGCAATGTTTAATTACACATGTAATGTACACGGTGTCGTTTCGATTAAGTTATGATCTGGAGTTGATACATTTATTTTGAAAATCCATCTGTTTCTCCACCTCATCTGTTATCATAGAAATTGATGTGAACCTGTAGACACATGCTTCTCTATCAGACATATTTGACCTTTAAATGAGCTCAGTTGTACAACTTTTTTATTTTTTTTATTTTTTTATTCTGTTGATTTGATTTTAAACTCTCTGATTTCCTTCCAGTGGCATTCCTCTTCAACTGGATCGGTTTCTTCCTGTCGTTTTGTCTGACCACGTCCGCAGCCGGCCGCTACGGGGCCATCTCAGGCTTTGGCCTCTCGCTCATCAAATGGATCCTCATTGTGCGGGTATGAGCCCACACACACACACACACACACACACACTCACACACACACACGCACATACACACAATACACCACTCGAACAAAACCATAAAACGCGGTTTGATATACACACAAACAACTGAAACTCTGGTCTTTTCATGTTGTTTGTGTTGTGGCCGGCTCGTTGGCACTTTGTTATTTTGTCCCAAGTTTTCCTTAAAACTCTCTGCTGCTTTCCTCGTTTGCTTTTGAACTACAGGACTCATTTGAGGGAAACCAGCGTAAGCCCTATTTATTCCAACCAGTCATTTCTGTCCTCCTCTTGGTTTCCAGTTCTCCACATACTTCCCTGGTTACTTTGATGGACAGTACTGGCTGTGGTGGGTGTTCCTGGTGCTGGGTAAGTGGACAATTCATGCATTTAACTGTTCTGTTTTGCTTGTGACACATTTCTGCGCTCTTCAACTTTGCAGCAACATTCCATCATCTCCTAAGTCATATTCCACCGTGCATTTAGTCAGGAAATGAAGGACTACTCCTGGAAAGCTGCAGTAATCAGTACTTTATTGAGACAATGGCAGAAATGATTATTATATTTGCTGAGATTTTTTTGATTTTCCACATTTCTTTTGTTTATTTTGGCCAAATTTAAAATGCAAATGATTGGGTTGTTTGTTGGCTTGTTGTTGTTGTTGTTGAGTGATTCTGCTCCAATGTTCTATAGCAGAGCACAGTATATAATACTTTGCTTTACTCCTGTGGCTGAGGTCACACGTTCCCAGAGCAGTTCACTGTGGTGTGTTAAAGTCAGCTGTGTAAAGCACATGTAACTCTGTACACACTTTAAAAGTGAGCCACTACTCTCACATACATGTGTAAGTTCATAAAGGTTCAGTGTGTGAGATGTGGTTGTGTCGTCTTAGTATCCTTCAACTCCCCCCTTCTCATCTGAGCACGGAGGAGAACAGTTACCATTAAAGCTAAAGCTTGTCCACTATGGGATTACTGTGGAAACATGGTGGTTCAAAATGGCGGCCTCCATGGAGAGGACTTGTCTCTGATGTGAATATTAAAAGGCTCATTCCAGGATCTTACAAGGCAGAATTTTACCTAATTCTTACACACTGTACCTTTAATTTATTATTATTATTATTATTATTATTATTATTATTATTATTATTATTGTTATTTTAATTATAGTCAACATTAGCCATTGTTGCACTGTAGTTTGATCTCTCTCTCCTGGTTCTCTGTCTTTCCCCTTCAGGCTTTCTCCTCTTCCTGCGAGGATTCATCAACTACGCCAGAATCCGCAAGATGGCCGACACCTTCTCCACCATGCCCCGCACCCGGGTCCTCTTCATCTATTGATCCCACAATCCTCCACTGTCCCTTTACCCCTCTCCCCCCTCTCCTTCTCCCTCTCTCTCTCTCTCATATAGAGGCAATCTCTGGCTTTAGTCAATCAAAAACAGGAGAAAGGAATCATTCGATTTCCTCTCCTTCTTCATGACACGGACGATTCATCTAATCTCCCATTTCGGTGTAAAATAGTGAATGCTGTAAAACTCTTCAGTTGTTAGTGGTGAACTGTCAAGTGCTATTTGCAATTATGAAGTATGTGATGTACAAATTAATGCCTTATTTACTATTTGTCTATGTTGCATGCGCTGCTCCCCCCCCCACCCCCCGTTTAGCCACTAGGGGGCAGGCTTGTATGTATTATTTTCTTTCCCACTGGTCTTCAACCTGGGATGTGTGTAGACGGGGGGCCGGCAGGCGGGTGCTCTTAGGCGTTTATGGGTTGATTTACACAATGTGAAATAATATATTACAAACGTAAACTCAGTGTGTTTTTAACATTCCTGGCAAATACTCGTTCCTGGTGTGAAGTTGAAAATGTGTCGTGTACGACATGAGTTTAAAAGGGAAGAGGGTCGGGTCAAGGGGCTTCTCGATGTGTGGTGTTGGAGATCAGGGGCTCGGTTTCCCTTTTCATGTGTTTTAAGATTTGTCTATGCACTCACAGCACATTCCTTATTTGCTGACGCTCCGTCACAGGATTCACGCCCTTAATCACACCGCTGTGGTCAGACACCTTATCTTAATCTTAATCTCTGGTTTCTCTCATCACCAGATGCAATTTGGAAACCCCGGCCTGTTCGGAAACAAAGTCAAACCTTATGAATTCAGATCAAAGATTTTTTTTTTAATTTTCTTGTATGTATTCATGAAAAGTTCAGAGTTGTTATTTTTATGTTGACCCTCATTCTAGTGTGATGATTATTTTTATTGCGAGAATTTTACGTATCTGGCTTCAAACATGTTTGGAAATAAACTGGAAAAGTACGTTGGGCTGCGGAGATATGTTTTTTTTTAATTCAATCCTGGTTCATTTCCTGGTAACTTTTTAGAACAGCATGTAACAGACATAGGCTACCAACTCGTGGAGGATGTAGTGACACCTAGTGGTCCTTCCAAATGCGTGTGAGTACCGATGGTTACCCTCAGTTATCACAGAATTGAGTCGTCAGTAACTGCATATCCTTTTCTATCATTAGGAATATTTTCAGCTAAATCTTACACACCGCTCCTTTGACTACTTTCTTTGAGACTAATATTTCTACTGTATTTCAACAACTATTTTGAGTATGATGAGCCCTATCAGAGATCTTTTTATTAAGCTGAATTTATGTCATTATTTATTACAAATGAGTTCAGTTTATTATTTGAAAGGAAGTGAATAGTGTCAAGAGTTAAATCAGTTGCAGAGACAAAACCTCACTGACCATGATCTTCAATGTGAAACATACTGTGTGTGTGTGTGTGTGTGGAGATGATTTACAGTGAGAGCCTAATTATATGTGTCAGAAGTGATTCTCTCCACACAGGAAGTGAAGGTCACCCCACCTGGGAGACACGTCACAACAACTGTCTTCAGTTGCAGTGGAAACTGATTCATTGTCCCTGACTTGTCCCATCACTTCTCAGGCCTCTTCCTCCTCCTCCTCCTCCTCCTCCTCCTCCTCCACCTCCTCCACCTGGGTCAGAGGTGGCCTCTAGTGGTGCTCAGCGGAAGTGATGTCACCTCTGTTTCTGGCTTTATCTTTTGCAGGTCACAGGGCTAAGATGTCTGCTGCTTGTTTCACGGTGAATGAAGCTGAACTGCAGCCAAACAGCAGAGCCGTTGGAAAGGTAAGACATGTGCACACAGATTACAGGTTCCAACATTTCAAAAACATCTACGTATGAAAATATATGTTCTAGGCAGGTGTGAAGGAAGTGCTGTAAAGAAGGAATCCTTTGAGAAATCCTCCTTTATAATTGTTTATTCCTCACCTTTTCATTCACTTTGTTGATTGAGATAAATTCACTATTCAAAACAAGATAAACGAAATACATTTCTTGCACCACCTTTACCACAGAACTCTTTTTAACCCTATTTTAAATTGGAACAATCTTATACACTGAGATATTTCCAGATCCTACATATGTCTATGTTTGTCTATGTGTAATGTGCACAAACCTGGCAGCTTTATATATATTATATATGTATTTTATGAGTTTGACATGTACTGTGGTACAGTCACAACCTGTATTACCTGTTCAGATGTATTCATAACATATGGAAGTAATTTTTAGAAAAATATATATCTCCACATATCCAGAGGGTGGATTTACATTTTCATTGCTCATTTTATTGGGTACACTTGTACAGTCAGATCTACTGTATATGAAAACAACCTCTCTGCCTTTGCATCACAGAGGTAATACTACACCTGAACAAGTGTAAACATCTTAAAACTCCTGGTTTACCAATGACATTGGTAGTAGAAATGGACGTAACACCACAAGAACCATTGTATTGGGCCAATAAGAGTGTTCCTATTAAAGTGGCTTCAAAGCACATGTGACAGTAAAATATATTGCTTTACACTATATAAGGAGATATATATATATATATATATATATATATATATATATATGTATAGGTGCTTATAAATCATTATTCATGTCTTCTTAAAGCACAGTTCACCCTCTGGTAAAGAGCTAAATAATTTACTGCCTTTAAAAAAAAAAATCGGCTTTTGGATTATTTCAGATTTTACAAAGGGAACACGCATGCAGACTGAAAAGTATTCTTTTTTCACTCTTTCTCGTCATTACGTTTTTGCAGTGGAACCACTTGAACTTTCGAAAAGTTGTTTTTCGCTGTGAACAAAAACAAAACATCCCCAGAAACAGCTGTCGGTAAAAATCTACAGATGTTCAGTAGCTGTGGGCCGAACACGTGAACTATGAACGGATAGATTTTGTTAATTCCTCCGGCCGCGATTGGAAGAAGGAGGACAAATGGGCCAAAGGTCAGCGTGGGTCAGCGTGGACGGCGGTGGTGGCGGCGCCGCCCCCCC
>JAFBJT010109035.1:28750-49205 GCA_016785325.1 Chascanopsetta lugubris
GGGGGGGGGGGGGGGGGGGGGGGGGGGGGGGGGGGGGGGGGGGGGGGGGGGGGTTAGTGTTAGTGCAGGCCAGCGAGTGTTAAAGGACGCAGGGAGGCCTAGATTGAAACTTTGCAGGTATAAAATTGAAGGCAGCCAGCTGAACAGACACCGTCAAACCGGGGCTATTTTTCAAAAAGGGAACCTCGATGACCAGCGCGGAGGCTGGAGAATGAATCAAATACATAAATAAATAAATATAAAATAAAAAAAAAGGAGCAGTGCCGGCCGGGGGGCCCGGGGCCCGGGACACGGGGGGCAAAGCTATGCAGATATGGCCGCATGATTTATGACATCCACTTCGCAGCGATTTACTCGGAAGAACCGGTGAAGTTTACTGTGAAAATATTTGCTATACCAGTGAATCCCTTCGAAAACAGCGAGGGGGACTATAGCTAGCTAACATTAGAAGATGCTAACGCGGGGGGGTGGGGGGGCAGAATCCCAGATTGTTACCGGGGGGCCAAACAAGCTTAGTTATATCAAGACGCGCTGTTATCATTCGATTCAATTACTGAAAACATCTTACAGGCTGTTTATTTATGTATTATCCTCTCAACTCAAATGGATGTGAAACAACAGAATTGTATCACCAGTATTTATCAAATAAGCATCAGGAAAATTATTTGACATGAAGAGAAAAGTAATTTCAAAAGCAAATTGGACTGGAAACGAATGGGGGTGGTTTTCTAAAGTGGGACTTTTATTTTGAAGGCGCAGAATTCGAGGGGCGGAGCCGTGAACGTAGGGTACCGGACGCAGCTGGGGCTCGATTGAGCTCCATCCTCGCATGTAAACATCAAGCGTGACGGAATCACACACACACAGGAAAGGGAAGCATTTCAAAATAAAAGCACCTTTTCGGCTAATTGTTCCTAGCTTCATGTATAAAAAAAAAAATAAAAAAACAGTGCAGGAAGTGGGATTTCTAAGGGTCAATGTGATGGTGAAGGTTTTCTAAAATGAGTCAATGAGCGGTGTAGTAATGACAGGCTGAAGTCTAGAGTGTGGGACGGCGAGGACCTCCCCGGCCCCTGGGGGCCCCCCGGGGACCCCCGGTGGCACCGTGCAGCTGACAAGCAGAGGCATGTGGCACACTACTCGTGGCGTTATGGATAGGTTACAGCGATGGGGGACCGGGCTCCTCAGCTCCCCGCTGGGCCGTGGCGATGGCCTCATCTGTTTCCCCCGTCGCCACGGTAATACATCTGCAGCGCGTTTGCTCCTAATTAAGATCCGGCGCTTCTATTTGTCATAGGATGGAGGGGGTGGGGTGGTGGTGGTGGGGCGGGGGGGCTGGGAGGGGGGGTGGGGGGGCATCGCAGAGGGTAGTTTAGCCACAGTTTTTGGATTAATCGCCGGGCAAATCACCACACACAAGAGCGCTGGGTGAGCCTGAGCGATAACGCCACTGACAGGAAGTCTGCTCCGCTTCTTTATATCACTTTTACACATCAGCCTCCGCGGGGAATAAAGGTGAGGACACTTATTTTTCATCGCCTGGTTTACTTGTGTATTATTAATGCTTGGTAGCGCGCAGTAATTGTAGTCTTTGTTCACGCCGAGCATGTCCTAATTGAGACGGAGGCGGCTTTAGCGCCGCTCGTACACTTCAAGTTTGGAGCCTGAACAGCTCATCAGTTCATTGACAAATAAAAGCACATTTGGGCCGGTCACAGATGTTCCACTCTCGATGTTAATTTTGGTTATATATGCTAATCTGAAGGTGCATTTGCAAGAAAATGGTCTATAATGCAATGTCGTTAAATGTGTCAAACCATCCTGATGCAATTTAAAGGGCTGATTCGAAGTGAATGAAGACCACAACAAATTCACGAGGAAAACACCCCATGTAAATATTCTGTCATCCATTCCGGAGATTATTTCGCCTAAATCTTACACACTGGACCTTTAACAGAGGAAACACTAACCCATAAACAAGGCCTGGTAAATCTGCTGTGACTTGCTCACTTATAACTGGGATTATTCTGGGATGGTGATTACTAGGTGACTTCCTGTTTTGGCATCGAACAGTAACACATCAGTGGAAATAGATGTGAAGTGTGTTTTCACATTAAAAATGATTAAAAATAAAATACGTACGTGCAGCCTATTTTAACCATATTTAATGAACGGAACAAAAGAAAAAAAAAAAAGAACAAATAGATGATAAATACGATAAAGCCTTCATCATAGTGGTGTAGCCCAGTTTAATTCTGAGTAAATAAAGGCCGGCTCACAAACACTACACAGGAGAGAATAAAGGTGAAAAAAAACAAAAATAAAATCCTCCATTTTCAGCGCGCTTGCTATGGTGTCGGGGGGGGGGGTTCTTTTTATGGTTTAATTCAACAATAGCATTTGCGATCTGGGTTTTGGGCATCTCAAGGGCATTGCTGGTGAAATTACTGAGACTCTGCACCATTTATCACAGCCTGACATGTGTCATGTTCCAGATTCTGGTGCAGAGAGGTTACAGCTGAAGACAGCTCCCTCTTTGTTGAGCAGCCATCAAAGACAACATCTCGTATTTATCAAAAAAAAGAGGAAACCTGACACGGGGGTGGGGGAGAGAGAGAAGAGGGACTACACAAAAAAAAAAAAATTTTTTTTTAAAGCGCTGTCATATGTCGGGCGCTGCCCTCGTATTCAGACGTTTTAATCTGGGACAATATGTAAGAAATTCCAAGGACACGCTGTTCAGAGCGCGTGCAGCCGTAACCCCGGGAAACACGGGTTCATTAACGTGTTTACAATCTGCTTGGACTGACACGTACATGACGCACTTTCCTACAATAGATGGATAAATAAATGAATACATCCTGCGAGTAATGTGGACGTGATCCCGGGTCACATTCTGAATTCTGGCCAGTTAAATAACAGCTGACCTCTATATGGGATTACATGAGGTGTCAAACACACAAGACTCCCTTATATGTTCCAACGCTTGTTAATCCAGGTCTTATATTTGAATATATATATATATATATATATATATATCGACAACAACAACATCCTGCAGGTTAATTGCTGATTCAAATGAATCGACGAATAAATTAAAAGCAGATTATGAATTGTTTGTGTTTGGGTAGCTGCAGACCGGAGAATTAACCCCGCCTCCCGGCTTATGTCAGCTGGAATTGGCCCCCGGCTCCTAGCGCAACCCTTACATGATAAGTGGTGTAGAGTCGATGATGGATGGATGAAACTGAGAGCAGATGAATGCAACGCCACTTCCTAACCCCCCCCCCCCCCCCCCCCCCCCCCCCCCCAACACACCCCCACACACACACACACACACCCTTTTGGAAATGAAGCCAGGGTATCTCCTGTATACAAAGGCAGTCATCTTGGGCATTTGGACAAAGAGAGGGAAGTGATGACTGTGAATTGGTCCATGTCCCAACTACTAACGTGGAGAAGACATGGAGTTCATGGACTACATGCAGCCATAGTTACTGAGGGGATGGATCCAACACAATCAGCACATGACTCACTTGACGGCTGTCCGACAAGCAGCTACTCTTAAGTTTTGCTGAGTCAACGTTTTTTTAACCCCAAAAATAAAAAGATATAAACTGAGTGTGATTTTCAAAAATTACTTTTGAAAAAAAAAATATATATATATGTATATTGTATAAAAAAAAGGAATAGCCAATAAAACAAAATATTTATTGTATAATTGCATACTGTTAATGGTGAAGTGGTTAGAGGCGTTGCCCTGTCAGCAGAAGGGCATAGGTTCCATTACCCATCCCACAGGCTGAAGCATTGGGCGAGATACTTGAGCCCAAGCATGTCTCCTAATGCAATAGTTGGGTTCATGATGCACTGTATTTGTTATTCACACCAAATGATCAAAGACAAAGGGGAAAACAAACAGCACCTATGAGGCTCTGATGTAACAACAGACCTGGAGCACCTGCTCTACTCTGGTATTCGAGTCAATCCAGTCAACATCACCACCTTTGTCAACGAAGGAACTCGTTTTGCTGTTTTCCATTCGACTAAATTGCCCTGTTCTCCGGCTCAGATTTGCGCAGTGACTCATCCGGAGAGCGGGATGGATCTGGGTTTGTGTGTGTGCTGCTGTCATCACTGCTCCTGTCCACACGCTGGTAAACAGACTGCAGTTACATGGAGCCTTCCTCGTCCGTCTGCACCACTTCAACAGCTTAACCATGTATATAAGTCTCTTTCACCCACTCACACACACACACACACTTTCACACACAAGAGCCAAAACACATTCATACAGTGATGACGCAGCAGCAGCAGCAGCAGGAGGAGGAGGACGAGGAGGAGGAGGGGTGAGGGTGTTTTGCTCAAGGACACTTTGGCACATTCTGGAGGAGCAATAACACGTCTGCGAGAGATAATGCTGAATGCGAAACAATGACAAACCGAGGGAACCTGTGGAAACGGCTGTGTGTCATTGCACTGACACACACGTGCTGCGGTCACATGATGCAGGAACACACACCGCTGCAACCCCATATCATTACATTCGAGGGAATAACCTGTTTCAAAATACTGGACATCGTCATTGATGCTTTTAATTTCTTGTGTTTAATGAATTGGCTAATTGGCTCATGGAGGTTTAGGGTCAGCAAACGGGACAATAATAAATAAGGTAAGGCCAGATAAGATAAGATAAGATAAGAAAATACGATTAGATAAGGTAAAAATAAGTGAGGATCAGATATGGTGAGGTGAGACGATACAAAATAAGGAAGGGTAACGTCAGATAAGATGAAATCAAGTTAAATCAGATAAGATGGGATGAGAGCATATAAATAATATAATAATAATATAAGATGAGATAAGCGTTTATTAGTTCCACAGTGGGGACATTTGCAGAAGTATATCCTTTACTTTCATGCATATAAGCAAACCTACGTTAGCCCTGAGTTATCAAAGGGTGTTAAGGTAATTGATTGTTTAATTAAAGTGTTCATGAAACACTTTTACTTCAATCTCGCACAATGGACCTTTTGCGAAAAGACACTTTTCTGTGTCGCAACCACAGAAAAAAATATGAATTCATATCAATTTAACTCCTGTGTTTATTCATTAGAGGATCATCACCACACAAAAAAAGCTCCTTTAGAAAAAAGAAAAGCAAAACATGTGAAATGTCATGGTTTTTAAAGTGTGCATCAATAACTGCTGACATAGTTAAATGTAAAGTACCACACAAGGGGGGTGAGGGGGTGAGGGGGTGTGTAAGTGTGTGTGTGTGTGTGTGTGTATAAAATTAATTAATTCTACTGGCACATTATTTATGACTTAATATGATATACTGGTGTGCTTTATAATAACACTGAATGTGCATATTTCTGAAGGAGACAGTGGAGTAATTATGCAGAATGCCTTTTACCATGAATGTAGGATATTAATTACAGGCGCGGTTGTTTATCAATTGTGAAGCGGTGTTTAGAAGCTGTTTGGAAGATTGACACGACGACCCCGCCGTGTCTTCTCCTATATATCTTTCATTTTCAACTTCTTCACATGTGACGCAAGGACGGGCGCGGTGTCGCCGGTGTCTCCTCGGGTTAATGGAGGAGGAAGTGATGAAGAATATCTGATTGTGAGGGAGGATTCATCAGAATACAGGGGGGGTATTTGGGGGCGGAGCCTAAGAAAAGAGAGGGATAGTTTGTGTCCAGTGTTTCAGATTTGGGAGACATTTTGAGACATTAAAAATGTTAAATTCTGTATCAGTGTTTTTTTTGTTTTTTGTTTTTTTTTAGTTTAGAAAGAAGCCTTTACATCCATGTAAGGAGCTGGTCCACTCTACGGAGGTGGCCATGTTTTTACAATAACCCCCCCCCCAAAAAAAAAGAAACGTAACACTTTATTAGTTTAAATCATAACTGAGTTTAAGTTTTCCATTATGAGATCAAAATGAATGTAGCTGCAGTATAAAACGTGACCACTGGATGTCTCTAAATCCCACACATTCTACACCAGGGGGCCACATACATAGATTTGGCTGCAGTCCAATACAAAAAAAATAATTAGAGCCAAAATGCCAAAGAGAACACGTTAAGAATGAAATACTCTAAACATAGTCCTGAAGTAACTTGTGTCTCAATGACCTCTTCAAAATAAAACGGGAAGGTGAGGAGGCAACTTGGACCGTGTGCCACTCATGTGCCATCACAGGCATCGCTGCCACTAATCCTGCTGGAGGGGAACCTGCCCACTGACAGTCTGAGACCACCGAGGGGGATTTGATCCCAGAGCCTTCTGTCTCCTGGTGCCATGTCATAATCATCTGACATAAGTGCCAAGCGCCCGGCACTTATAAGTACACTGGTGTGTTCGCCTTCATGTCTGCAGACTGACGAATGCAGCCAGGCTGGGGGGGTTGAGGGTGGGGGGGATTCAAATATAGATTATATTTATAGGTGTAGTACGCAGGATTTGTTCATTTAAGTTTTTAAATACCTCAAATAGAGTTTATAGTTACACCCTGTCCTGCACAAGCACACCAGTGTCGGACTTGGTGTGTGTGTGTGCATTCAACACTGCAAGCAAAGTGTGTGTGTGTGTGTGTGTGTGCATTCAACACTGCAAGCAAAGTGTGTGTGTGCGCGTGTGTGTGTGTGTGTGTGTGTGTGTGTGTGTGTCCTTCAAAACTTCACCCCATAGTAGGAGAACTGCAAAGACAAAAGTTGGTGACGTTGACAAAAGTAAATAGATCGGTAAAAATTCCTAAAATACTCTTTCTTACTGACATCACATTGTGCCGTGTCTTCTTGTCCAACTATAATCGATATCTTTTTTATTTTGAAATGACAAATGAACTATACAGCCATATGTATAATAATAGATTCTGATCAATACTTTGAGCTAAAGAGGTAAAGCAAATGTAACACGAAATACACTAATACACATCTACACTGATCACTACAGCAACTGTAAACAAACGGAAGAACATATATAATATATATATATATATATATATATAAATACTAACACATTACAAATCAGAGGGGACTAACAAAAAAAAAATCAGTGCATTTCAAAATAAAAACCAGGGTGAGAAAACCATGGAATGACACCGTGACCTCCTCTTAGCGGTAAAAGAAAGTGAAACTTCAATTCAAATCCTGACTTCCTTTCAAAATAAAAGCGGTCTTCGCTCCCCCTCGCGCCTCCACGCGTACAATCGCCACGATGTGTGGACCGACTGTAGAAACCTATTGTGTCAGAGACGGTGACTGTAATTGTGTGTATCGTTGACACGTCGTGTGTGTGATGGCGCTGCCATGGCTGCAGGACGTCACGTGCAGCGGCAGCTCTGAGAGGAGAGGACAGAGCCCAGGGTTACACTGAGCCGTGTGTCAGCACTGCCCTCTACAGGACGGAGTGCACCTTCACCCGGGACCCTCTTCAAAACACACTGTTTCTAATCATCTGCCACTCATCCTCACCGTCATCATCATCATCATCGTCGTCGTCATCGCATGTTGTGCTTTATAAACACGTGCCGGGGATTCCACGTAGAAAAATGATATAAATAAGAATATTCAAGTTGATATTCTGATGGAGGTTGAGGGGAATGTCGGTGATTAAAAGTGGTGCTTGTTGCCTGAGTGCAGCAGGTTAATTTTGTTGATGTATTGTCGCTCACCTGCTGCACCCTGCCTGAGATTATCTGGGGAGAAGGTTGCCGACCTGTGAGCGGGAGCTTAACCAGCTGAGCAATTAACTCACACTCACACACACACACACACACACACAAATCCCGATCAGCCCGCAGACTGAGAAAACCTACACAGACCCTGCTGATCCTGCAGAGCCTGGTTCGCCTGCAACCCCCTAATCTGGTCTGGAAACTGAGGAAGACAGGAAGTGGCAGTGGCACCTTCTTTAAGAGTCAACTTAAAGAGAAGGCCAAGGTTTTGAAGTTTCTTCAGTTATGTTTGATCAACTTTAGTGAAGTGATGGAGCTTTCGATGTTTCCGCGTGATATCACTTTATTGATCCTTAAATCCGCAGAAAATTGCGATTTAGAAATGTGGGCTCGGCCGATAGTATTTGATTGATTTAATTTGACTTAAAAGGATCGATTCCTTTTCATTTTGATAGTTCATACACTTTAGACATGAAAGACATATGGAACGATAATCAATAAAAAAGCAGGAGGACGTATAAACTACTGTTGTGAGTGATCACACATACAATTTATTATATACTATATTATTATGTAAAATTTATAAAGAGGATTATACTCAGATCTTCCTTCTTAAGGCACCAGGTGTATTCTGGTACAGTCAATATACTCAATACTGATCAATGTCTGTGTATCGGGCGTATCTCAGTGCACTTTGAGTGCACGAGGTCGGGGGTTCGATTCCCAGCCGCTCCATACATGCCGAGTTGTACGTGGCTTTGGGTAAAAGGCGCCGCTGAATGAAATAGTTGAATTCATAGAATGAAAAAGGCAAATGATCGACGTTAGACCTGGACAGTTTCACACAGAATCCACATATTCACGAGTCGATCGATTAACTGGAATCATTTGAAGGTGGAAAAGCTCCGGCTTCGATACAACACATGACTGTGGCCGTGTGGAGGACGGAGGGATGTACAGAGTAGCAGCGCACAGGTGGGGGGGGGGGGGGGGGGGGGGGGGGTGGTGCAGGTGACGGGTGCGCCAGCCCACTGCGTCATCCAGTCTGCGCACAACGACGGTTCCTGTATATTATGGGATTGCAAGGACTTCCCAGATGACCATATACATGTGTGTGCGTGTGTGTTGATGGCTCTCAGGAAGCGACTTCAACCAATTAGACGGTGAAACAGTGTTTCAGAGAGCAAAGACTGACTTCCACCTTCAAATCACAGCCCAATATTTGCCTTTGATCGGCATTTAAAAACTGCCCTTGAAGCTCAAACCCTCCGTGACCTCTTCCTGTCTCGCTGTACAAATCACGCATTCAATATTAATCTCACTTTTGCTGCGTAACGTACAAAAGTAGACTTTCCTTTTCCCCCCATCGTCTTATTGATCCACTCTCTCTTATCGCACCAGTGATGAGGGCAGGGGGCCTTTGACATCGGTCCATGACACATCGGCCGCGGTCGTCATTATGTTGTTTTTTTGTTTTTTTAAATAAATATTTTTTTTAATGTTTAGAACTTCTGCGCGCGTCACGTGTGCTTCTCCTTTCCCACAACAACATTGCGGAGACGTATCCTGGCGTCACCACCTCCCACAGCGCGGGGGGCTTTACTGTAGCGCTGCATGTGCGTGCTCTCACACTCTGCTGAGCCCACTCTCGCCCTCGCACTGCATCTCCTCCTGTCTCAACCTCTTGTCTCTCTCCTCTTGCACTCTCTCCAGTCTCTGCTGCGTGTGTGTGTGTGTGTGTGTGTGTGTGTGTGTGAGGGGGCGGTGGGGGTGGGGGTGGGGCAAGTGAGGTAGCGGGTTTGGTGGGGGGGGGGGGGGGGGGAATGTGCCAAACTGCCCTATTTGGGTCACACCACTAACAACACAGCACAGTTCACTGGGGATTAAAGCCCGGGCACACACAAAAAAAATAAATAAATAAATAAATAACTTCTGACTCCATCCACCGCGATGGGGCAATTCAGGTCGTGCCGTCCTAAGTGAGCTCGTCACCAGATATAATGGGCTGACGGCACGGAACACGTGCCAACGGAGGCGAGGGGGGAAATATCGTAATGAAATGCCCCTCCGCCTGCTGTCCATTTGTCGAGGCGAAGCTGGTGCGGAGCTATTCATAACATCAGCGAGAGGGGGAGGGGGGGGGAGGGGGGAGGGGGGGGGGGGGGAGCGGAGAAAAAAAAAAAGGGGGGGTGGGGGGGTGGTTGTGGGTGGCGGGCGCGGGGGGGGGGGGGCGCGAAAAAAAAAAAAAAAAAACAAAGAAAAAAACAGGTGACCTGGCTCTTTAAGAAGTGGCAGAGGGAATTACTGATAGTGCGCGCAAGGACGGACAGAGCAGCTGCTGTCACTTTTAATGGCGTCACAGATTGCTTTACGAGCACCACCACCACTGGCTTTAGGTTGCTCGGTGATTGTGTGAGTCAGAGAGAGAGAGGGAGCGAGCGAGAGAGAGGGAGCGAGAGAGCGCGAGAGAGAGAGAGAGAGAGGGAGCCAGAGATACGACGTTGTTTCATGAATCTTTGAGAATGTGTCTCACGGCGCAGAACATGAAACTACAACAGTTCCGCCGCAGAGTGTGAACACGGGTTTGAATGAAAGTAGAATCCGGTGAATCGTTTATTGTTTTGTTGTTTTTTGTTTGTTTTTTTTTTAAAGGTGAACTACGCAGAACCTGAGGGTTGGTGTGTTTCATTACATTATCAGTCAATGCCTCTCGCCCCCTCCCACAGCTCATCATTGAGGGGGATTAGTTGTGTATAAATATACAAAGAAGATTATACATACTGTGTGCATACAAATGGTTATTGTTATTGTGTCAATCTGACAATGGTGTGTGTGTGTGTGTACATATGTATACATATGTGTGTGTTTATGTGAATGTGTATATCTATATTTATATGTCTACAATTCCGTTGAGCACTTGCTTTTATCCAAAGCGACACACGCGTCATTATTATTATTAGTATCGCAATTGTTCATCTTACTCTGTCTCGGTCATCTGGATGAATAAAGTTTTATGCTATTGTATAATATACTGTTCAAATAAGTCAAATCTATATGCATTTCTATGCATTTACTAACACTCAGCGAATCTAATCTGCTCGTATCTCCGGAGTGTTTAGCTGATGTTTAAGCGACTGAAGCCCGAGCGGGGGCCGCCACCGTGCCCAAACGTGATGTCACGCCCATCACTAATGTGTCACTTCCTGTTTTGCGACTGTACAAGTTTGATGTCGTCCAAGGAGAAACAGAGCTCCCGCCGCCGCGTCCGCCACTCATCGCCGCGCTCCGTGACAGGAGCGCCGGCGCCACTCATTCTTTATCTGTCAAAATATTCCTGCTGCCACATTAAGAGGAAGGCAGGCTGACAGGCTGGCTCTGTGTGTGGTGGGGGTGGGGCTATGGGAAGGAGGGGTAAGGGAGAGGCGGGGGTGGAGGGGTGGGGGTGGAGGGGGCTTCAACCGCCAAGGCAAAACAAGTTGCACTAATCTGGCGTGATCTGTGACTCCCCCTCATCATCTCATTGGACGGGGGGTCTTGGGTGTGGTTATTAAGGACACTGATCTTAAATGGGCCTTCTGTTAGTTCACAGATTATTGCTCCCTGGGCAGCTGTGGCACGGAGGCGCTGATTTGTCGGGTCATGTTTGAGTTAATGATGCACCATTTAAAAATTGCGTGGAGTCCGGATCGCACTGGGCTGGTAAATCCTCGGCGATGTAAAACGAAAGTAAATCACTTCACGATCTTTGCTGTGACTAATTTCAGCGTATGAACCTGTTCACCCCGTGGACGCATTTCAAGACCCACATACAGGAAGTGTGCCGCATAAAATACATAATGGACAAACGGTGGTACTGCAGCCTCAGTGCGGGTCCTCTCACCAGAGGTTTTGTGGTTCGATTCCCGCCTCCACCTTCTCTGCGTGCTGAGGTGTCCTTGGGCAAAATACTGAACACCGTCCCATGCATGTACTTCTGGATAAAAGCTGCTGCAAACAGTACGAATGAATGAATGAATCTTTGTGTGACTTGGTGAAGGTGAGTCCCAATGAGGCTCAACATATAAGAACCACAGAGTGTATATAAAGATGGACGTGCTTGTGAGGCAAATTGTGGGCGTGTCCCTTGTCGCCTTCTTGCCAAATCCTAACTTCTGCCAGCTCCTAGAGGCGGAACACACACACACAGCTGTTGATTGGCCCTTGGTGCTGTCGCATCGATACGCGCCAGGTCGGCCCGGCTGTCAGTCAGGAAGCCACGCCCTCAAATTTGCACGGTTTCAACTGTCGATAAAATAGAAACAAAGGAGTTGGAAAAACTGTCATTCTCGAACAGTTGTCACGGTAACTTGTGACTGATTGAGACCAAAACCGAAGTTTGCGCCAGACAGGGATTTGGAGTCAGCCCCGAGTGGCCAACCCCTGAACTGCACGTTTTTTCACTTCCTCCTGTGCTTCCTCCGTCTGCACCGGAGTTTGCCCCTCGATAAATACAAACCATTTCCCATGTGGCTCGAAAAACACCTCGGCTTCCAATGGTTGTTGCTCCGTCCACTGAGCCACTGCCACGCCCACATCTCATTGTTTGATTGTTTCATTCTCTGAAAATGAAGGAATGACTCCACACATTCCAGTGTTTGAACATCAACAGCTTGAGGAGGTACGAACTGGAGACCGGTTCTTCCTCTGTAGGTCGACCCTATGTTGTGTCTCGATGACGTGGAAGTGATGTCACCCATTGGCTTGTAACCGGCTTTTTGAATTGGGTCAAAATGAGTCCTGGATGGAAATGGACTGTGGGCGCGTCCGGATTCACACCTGTGTCAGTCCTCCACTGTCCTGAGTCCACGAGTAAATGAAAGAGATTCCACCTGTTGTTTGGATTCGTGCGGAGACGATACCGTCGGTGACCACACGCCAACATTCCTCACGTGTATTTGGATTCAAACCGAATGAACAGATTTAATTTCTGTCCCACCTTGAAAATCTGAAACCTGAACATGACAGGAGGGGGAAAAGAATCATGGGGAGTGTTTGCAGGACCCTCTTCCTCCTCCTCCTCCTCCTCCTCCTCCTCCTCCTCCTTCCCCCTGTCTTAATGCAGATTGCTGTTTCCTCTGTGGTTTTCTGATTGGACTTCCACCAAACTGACCCCATGACCTCCTGTTATAGTCCCACTGTGAAAACACGGGCCTCTGGATGCAGTGTACCACCTGCGAAAGGGGCTGAGCACAATCAGTACAGTGTTTGGGACGGAGGAGTCCGGCAGCTGTGTGATAAACAAACCACACGGTTGTTTTTCACCATGCTAATCTATACAGTTTCAAGGGCTAGCACACAGGAAGTGCGCAGAAATGCTCGTTTATAGCGACACGTGTGGCAGTGAAGTGACTTGCAACTCGTCGCACGCGGTGCGAGTGGACATTGATAGAAATCATCGCGACAATAAAGCTAGCTGCTAAATGACACCAGGGCTGAGCCACAGCAGTGGAAGAGCTTTTGCTAATGCTATGCTAATGCAGGCTAGTTAGCTCAGACCTGAGTTTAGTGAGAATGTAGATTTGGCGCACCAAAAGAAAACTAGAGTGTTTGTTTGTTTGTTCTGTGTTTGTGCGGTTACACATTGTCAGTCGCTGCTGTTTCAGACCTCGTTAGCTAAACTGGAAGATACTGGAAATTGAACCCACAACCTCATCCATTGAAAAAAACATGCTTTACCACTGAGCTGCATCCGCCCCTAAGGGGGTAAACGTAAATCAGGAAAAAGTTTCCTAATGTAATGGAGTAACTCTCTCTCATCAGACTTTTCAATTCAAAATCCCCTGAAAGCTGAATTTTTGTAGTGAATGTGTTAACTTAAAATCTTTAATGAGGTTTTTTATTTTTTTATTTTTTCGAATTTTATATGTTTAAAAAAATTCTGCAGCAAAATTGTCAGATCGTTTGAAAGTTTCCCAAATGGAAAATGTACAAAATGCAGAGTAGGTTCACGGGGGTCCCCGTGCCTAAGTAATGGATCTGAGCTGGAATCGAACCCATGCAACCCACCCAAACTTTTACACTTTCCATGTGATCCTCTCATGGCGCCGGCGGCCATGCTGGTTTCTAAACGCCTCTATCGGCCCGGACCTATACGCCTCCTGAGGCATGTCTTTTTTCAGCGCTCTGTCACTGCTTTGTGTTTTCTACCCCCCCTTCCTCCTCTTCTCTTCTGTTTTAACGCCCCCCCCCCCCCCCCCGCTCCTGCCCCCCCCCCCCCCCCCGCGCTCTTGGAGATCTTTAGTGCCTGCAGGTGTATAAATAGAGCTGTTTTCAATTAAGGGCAAACCTCGCCTGTAGCGTGCATCTGATCAATGAATGCCCCTGCTGCACCTGTGGTAATAAAATACCAAGGGAGTGGAGATGGTGCTGTGAATGCTAATCAGATGTTGCCCCGCTGTTGCCCTGTCTTCTCATTCTTGAGGTCGACATGCTCCTCCTGACAGCTCGGCCGTGGGGGTGAGGGGTGGACGGGGGGGGGGAGTGAGAGAGGTGGGGGGGGGGGGGGGGGGGGGGGGGGGGAGGTGCCAGCACGTCACACACAGAGCAAACAAAAGAGCTTGTGCGCTCATCAAGACGGGAGTGAAATCGAATACATGATTGGGAAAAAGTTTGGGTGAGTGGGTGAGTGGGTGAGTGGGTGAATTGTTTGCTTGTGAGGTGAACGAAGTGAAGGGAAGGTCAGGATCAACAGATGGTCGCAGCTTCTGGTTCCCTCGCAGACGGGGATCAGATTTCAAGCTGGTGGAGTATCCAGATTTGTTAAACTGAAGTCAGACCAGAAGTTAAAGGGAAGTTACCAAACCAGAACTTTGAATTCTGGTCAGTTCAAATATAAAATTTGTGATTTTTCAAATGTCATGAAATCACTCACTTGTTCAAATGTCATGAAATCACTCACTCGTTCAAATGTCAAAAGCTGAATTTATATTGGCTAAACTCAACTGTGCAATATTCATTAGAAAACTGCAACAACTAATCAAATCAATCAGTTCTGAAGTTAGTTGATGACGTTTAAAATTGAAAGTTGAATTGAAAGCCTGATTGATGGACTCATCAATTGATTAGCACGATGAAGTATTAATGGTAAAAGGTCATTTTAATTGTCCGTAATATTTTACCATTTAATTAGTAACCGTTTCATCTAGAGCTACAATTCACTTCACTCCCACTTCTTTTCGACTTTTCACCTCCAGCAGCTGCAAACGTACGGAATCACAGTTCTGAGTACGAACGCTGACTTTTCAAAAAGTGATCTTTGCTGTATCATTCTTGCTTCTTTTTTTTTTAGCTCGCAGATTTGACAGATTCGATGAAGCGCTTGTCAAACACCAGCCTTACGAAATATAACGAACATGTGTTTTAAAGGTGAAACCAAAAAAAAAAAAAAAAAAATACCTCAATCCAATATCATCACACAACTGCCTGAGGACCGAGGAGCCGTGATGTTTAGCAGAACACCATCACCTTACACCTCAAACTGCCAGATGCTGGGAACCGTCTCCTGCTAATTCAATCAAAATCCATCCAAATTAGTCAGTCGTGCACTTTATCATGAACAAGGCAAACATTTGATCTCCAGTCCGAGACAAACACGAGGAGAAGCCGGGGCTTTGGCGGGGGGGCCGGGGGGGGGGGGGGGGGGCGTATGGGGGGTGGCGCCCGTGGGCCGGGGGGGGGGGGGGGGGGGGGGGGGGGGGTGGCGTATGTGAGGGCCTCTGCTGCTTCCTGTCTGCTCCGGCTCTGGCTCTGGCTCGGGCCCAGGAGTCCGTGTCAGCACATGTCCTGACCTCGCGTGCTCACGGCAGCGCGGCGAGGTTTCCATCAGGCTCCCCGCGATCTCCCCACAGTCCCGAAACCACAGCCACGCTCATTGTCCATTGTGCTGCTTCGTTTGTACAGCGCGCCTCAAGAATTCCGCGCTCTCTCCCCGGCTCTGCGCTCCCTATATTAAAAGTGAGCCATCACTCGCGGTGCCAAGGAAAACCGGTGCCACGGACACGCACAGCGAGTACATTTCACCGCGCAGTCCACCTCCAGATGCTCGGCGAAAACAAGATTGTGGACGTGACTGACACCGGCGGCTCACGGAGCTGATCCCGGGGCTCGGACCCCTGCCACTCGGCCGCTCCGCCGAAGGCCCTGAGGCGACAGGGTCTCTATTACATTACCTGTCAAGCCAATCTCCCTGCCTGCGCTTTGCACGGTTTTTTTTTGTGTACATTTGGAGCCGGCCCCCCTGCAGGCTACATACACACAACTGCCCCCCAACCGCCACCACGTCCCACCACACAGTGGTTCACAGTTCAACCATTCACACCAACCACCTGATCCGCCAGATAAGCGACAGCAAAGTGTTGTTTGACGGGATTGACGTTTTATAGCGATGATATTGATAAAACAAGAAAACTCTTCTCTGAGATTTCAAGTTGTGCAAGTTAAAGGTGCAGTTTGTGAAATTTGGTGACATCTAGCGACTTTAGTCGTCTTTAAAACTCAAAAGATGTTTAGTACGTCCACTTTTACTGCTGTAAAAACATGGCTATATCGATAAAGATCTCCCACTTCTTCATTTCACAAATGCGTGCTAGTGTCTTAAGTTCAGTTAGAACCCTTTTAAAAGATTTGTTTTATTCAGAAATATGTCACGGCAAAATCAATGGATGTTTATTTTAGAGAATCTATGATATTCAAGGGCTTTCAAAAGGTTAATTAAGACATTTTAATACCAGTTAAGACCTTTATGATATTAACTAATTCAACTGCATGGGAGACTTTTCAAGGATCGGTAGGAGCCACGCCCTCCTCCTCCTCAGAAAATCAAAATGGAGAACACGACCATGGTGCTTGATGGTCAAATCTACATGAGGCAGAAACCACCTCCTTGACTTGATCAGGGGCACTTAGCTGTGGAGTGGTGAGTGTGGGTAAAAAGGTAAGGGAAGGTCAGAATCCACTTTATACAAACGACGGCCTAAATGGCAGATAATATATTTTTGTAACATGTGTGTATTATTCCAGCCTCACTTAGCTCTTCCTGCTTGTCTTGGAGGAAGTGAGCTTGAAAGTGGGTTATAACAAACAGGTTGAGTACTATCGGTTTTCCTCGGGGGTACCCGCCACAGTTGTGGGTCATATCGCGTGAATCATTGGAAATGTTTGATGTTTTGTAATCCTACGACACGTTTCAACAGATTAGTCCAATATGGAAGTGGAAAAACGTGCAGTTCACTTGGTGGCCTCTCGAGGCAAAAGTGAGGCAAAAGTGACCACCCCCATAGACTCCCATGTTAAAGTGTTCAACTGTAGTGGTGGCTTTTCGGTTCTACGCTTTTGGTCTCAATCAGTCCAGTAAGAGAGTTCTAACTAGCTTATTTTTGTATAATGAGGTTTGAAATTGTGCACAATTAAGGGCGTGGCCTCTTGAGTGACACTGTGGATGCTGTGACAGCACCACGGGCCCACCCCCAGCTCTACCTGTGCTCCACCTCTTTGCCTATTTTTGGATGAACCAGGAAGTGGGAGGGGTTAGGCATCAGCTCGATGAGTAAACCGTCCACTACGAGCCTCAAACCTATGGGTGACTTCAGGGACACTACGTCCATCCTCACACACAGTCTGTGGTCTTACCCCAGACATCCAGGGGTTTATACCCCAATGTCTCACCCTGAGCTCGTCAGAACCAATGAGGAAACTTCTTCGCTTGACTCGACAAAGTCCAGTTGCCTTCACGCACTCTGTACTTTGCCAAGACACCATGACCTGGGCATCAGAGAACCTAAGTGGACACCTTGTTGATATTCGTGTTTTCCCCTCAGAGAAAATCCTAAATATAAACCTTGAAAATAATCACATTTTATTCATAGTAATGGGAAATGACCATTTTGTTGACATCATTTCCATTTTCCTTCAGCTGTGTCCTCTCCAGCTCCTGTTATAACCTCTATAGGAAAGAAAAGACAACAACTCCCATGATCCCATGCTGCCTCACTACATCATCATTATAGAGTTTTTTTGTCTCTGTACGGCCAAAGAGACCCCCCAAGTAGCCCAAAGCTGCATATTGTACCTTTAAATGATCTCATGTGTGTTGCTTTGTGTTTCAATGAACCAATGAACCACACACTTACCAACATCTGTTGGACAGAGACAGCAGCCGTGCAGGGGTGAGAGCTTCTTCCTGGAATAGATCTCCATCGTGTTGACATCTCTAGTGTGTATGGATCTACTCATGGGACTTCTCCTAATGCTCAGGCCTCACTTTAATTTACTGCCCTCTTGAGTCATTAAGGACAAAAATGTCCGCTTAAAAAAAAGGCTCTAAAAACTTAGCAGATTAATATTTTTTTTCGACTTTATTTTTGCATAAATGTCTTAATCAACTTCAGCTCTGTTCAAAACTACTAAATATTCAATCATTGGGTGGATTTTAACCTTTTAAATACCAGTTTGATCACTTGCTGTTCCAGTCGTTTTTTTGAATGAAAAAAT
Source organism: Chascanopsetta lugubris (assembly GCA_016785325.1). Classification (NCBI taxonomy): domain Eukaryota; kingdom Metazoa; phylum Chordata; class Actinopteri; order Pleuronectiformes; family Bothidae; genus Chascanopsetta; species Chascanopsetta lugubris. The sequence goes on from JAFBJT010109035.1 coordinate 46,965, forward strand.
AAAACACAAACAATATTTTCCATTAAACAAATGTAAAGTGTCGCGGGATTGGTTTTACATCAGTCATGGTTCTGTTAAAGTTTGTACAAAATACTGACTTTATGTGTAGTTTTTGTGTAGTGTTGGTCTTAAAATGCACAACCCTCTGAAGTCACTCGTGGACACAGATGTCCCACTGACTCCCACTGAAAACTTTAAATGCCAAAAAAGTGGAAAAAAATAGTCATCTGTTATGTTTTTCTTGCAGTTTTTTGGAAGCAGACATTTTTGTCCTTAATGACTCAAGAGGGTAGTAAATGTGTTTCAGTCTTCTGGTGGTCTATTTAATTTATCTTTTTTATTTTTTTATTTCAAAATTTACAGTGAGAGAGACCTTGTTTCAAAACGTTGTGCCATCGGCACCAACGCAGCCAAACTGTTGACGGGACAAAGAGGTGAGATCTGCTCATTCGGTCCAAACCCCCATAGTGATGCATGAGGCTGAAAGCATGAGCTCAGCCCGATGCTGAGGGATGGCGCTGCTCGTATCCCCCCACATCCAATCCCAGCATCAGAGAGAAGTCAGCATGAAAAAGATGACAATGCTTCCTTTGATCCACGCACCTCTCAGGCAGCGCAACCCCCCCCCCCCCCCCCCCCCCCCCCCCCCAAAAAAAAGCCAATGTGGCCACACTACACAAAGAAAACTCAGGTAGAATATCATGCGTAGCACATGTGTAACTGATACATTGGGCTCATTGTAATCAGAGGTGACAGAGGATTTCAGAAAAAGCCCGAAATAAAGTAAATTGTCATGCTGTGTGGAATTTCCCTCGACGTCCAGCGGGCCCAAAATAATATTTTCCATAAGATTAATTTTCCCAAGCACTCGGGGGGGAGAAGTATGCCGGTAACGGTGCGTGTTGTTTCTTAAGAAATCACCGTATTATTGAGTGTTCCCATCTGTCACAGCATCAGATGCTGCCGGCTAATGAAAGCTTCAATCAGCCGCTCTCCGGAATATCAGAGGAAATCGTGTCCGAGCTGGACGTCTTTATAATAACGGGCCGTGAAACGAAACTCTCTCGGAAAACACCTCCTCCGTCCGTCGGTCCGCTCGCGAGAAGATTTATTTGTGAAGCGAATTAAAGAGGAATGTTGTTCCCGGAATCCTCAAAAGATATTTTAATGGTTTGCACTCATGATGGTGATTGTGCTGGGAAGATTTTGCCAGTGCAAATTTTTGGCTTGTTGAAAGATGGCGGTGTTCAGGTCATGACCAGCGGGGGCAGTGTAGCCCACCTGCAGCTTTAGTCGACTGAAAAGACATAAAGAAGGTTCAACCATCGACCGTGTGTGAAGACGGACCTGGCGTCTGTGACGTCACCCATTGGTCGCAGAGTGAATGTGCAGAGTGTTGTGAGGCTCGTGGTGGGCGGGTCCCTCGTCAACTCCTCCCACTTCCGGGTTCATCTCAAAAGTTGAAGACATGTGACTGATTGAGACCAAAACTGTAGTTTGTAGCAGACTTTAAACATGTCTCATTCTCCTCTGAAGTCGATCGTTTCAACATGGGAGTCTCTGGGGACGGACCCACCTTTGGAGCGCAGCCTCAAGTGGCCACTCTGTGAACTGCAGGTTTCTCCTCCTCTGTATTTGCCCCGTCCATTAGGCCTGACATGTACCACTCTAAAAAGTAAATCAGCGCATCAAACAGAGCACAGCCAGATGTGGCGCAGATTTAAAGTGTAGACTTGTAGGATGGTCCTGAAGAGGCTTTGACAAATTCTTTACATTAAAGGTGCAGTGTGTAAAAACATGGCAGCCTCCATTGACAGGACGCGCTCCTCGTGTAAACATACATTAATGAGCCCATTTAAGGCTAATGGGGAAAAAACAGCTGATTATAAATCCACGAAAACATCAGTATGTCATTGTTTTGTAAGATTTTTTCGAAATGACAAAATGATGGAAACCTTTTTATTTATTTTTATTTTTTTAAACTGTGTGAATTCGTCCCGATGAGCTTCGGTTGAGTCTCCACTCCAAACCCGGCTCTTTACACCTGCTCACGTCACCAGCCAGAGGAGCAAAGTCCAATCTCCTCCTCATGTGTAATGAACCTCAGACTCCATGGAGAGAAAGGACATTAGTCATGTTTGAGTGAGCCAGTCTCTCTCTCTCTCTCGCTTTCTCTCTCTCCCTCTCTCTCTCTCTCTCTCTCTCTCTCTCTCTCTCTCTCTCTCTCTCTCTCTCTCTCTC
>JAFBJT010109036.1:0-22297 GCA_016785325.1 Chascanopsetta lugubris
GGGGGGGGGGGGGGTTCCATGCTTTTATTTTGAAGAGAGTTTTTGATGCAGCGTGATGCAGTGGTGACATACTGACATTTCAATGAATTTAGAACCATGTAAATGTTTTTTTTTCCATGACCCTTAAATGAGCTCATTCATGTATATTTACATGAGGAGTGGCTCCTCTCTATGGGGGCGGCCATGTTTTTACAGTAGCCCAGAGTGGACACACTAAACATCTTTAGAGTTTTAACAACAGCTGACGTGGAGCACAGGTTCTCCTCATGTTCAGAAGAGTGAGGGTGAGCTGACGATACAACACGACACCACCTCTAGAGGTCACCACATCTCACACACTGCACCTTTAAGAGGCGATGGTGGGTCCTGAACCCAGAGAACAACCGTTCATTCACACACTGAACCTAAAGCACGTGGAGCTTCTCCTCTGAAGGAACATGGGAGGCGTTCAGGTGTTCAGTGTCTTGCCCGAGGGCACGTTGGCATGAAGAATGGCGTGCGGAAGACCGGGCTCGAACCGCCGACCCTCCGCTCAGAATATGACATGTACTCACTCAACATCTGTATCGTGACTCAGGTTCGACCTCTGAAAGTGAAAGTATAAACATCTCACTGAAAATCAAAGGACGGCGCACTGACTAACCTTTTGCCTTTGATATTTTTGGCACAGCTGTTATTTTGAATTATAAAGTATATTTGAATGAAAGTGATTTAACCTCTGGCATCTTGTTTTCCATCATCATGGCCGACGTGCACCTTTGACCCCGGCACAGCTCAGGTAATGGTCAACATGTTCCATCCGCCCCACTGTCACAACACAGACACTATGCACCGCACCTTAAAGGTGCAGTGTGTAAGATTCGTTGACCTCTAGAGGTGAAGTTACATGTTGCATCTCACCCATCACCTCACCCTCACATACAAACATTAAAGGGCTCATTTTAGGGTAATGGAGAAAAACATGTAGGTGATAACAAATCAAACAAAAGGCAGTGTGTAATTGTTTTTCATATCTTTAGAAGTGACAACAATGACCCAAATCTTACACACAGCACCTTTAAAGGGTTCAGTAAACAGCCATAGAGCCGGGTGGTCATAGATCTGTAAGCAGGTCTACATCAGTGTTCTGCCATTCCATTTCTACAGGTACAAGTGGCACAAATGGACAGAAACCTTACACACTGCACCTTTAATTCTAGGCAACACTTGACTCCTTGAAACGACCCGTTTGACTCGTGCACGCGTGGAAGGGTCACGGAGCCGCGTGGGAGCAGCGTGGAGGACACTGTTGCTGGGTAAGGGACACGAACGCCCTTCGAAAAACAGTGTGGAGCGACTTTAGTGGGCTGTGTCCTGCCTCCACTCCGACACAGCGCAAACCAAATCCAGTATTTTTCCATCAAGTAGCGCGCTGGACCACGTGACCACAGAGGAGCGAGGGGAGGGGGCAGGAGGGGGAGGAGGGAGGGGGGCTGTCATGTTCGCATCCTCCGCTGACAGCGGCGGTGCTCCCCGGTACACCGAGCCCGACGAGCCCCGCTCCCACGGCGGCATGAGCTGCCGCCCTCGTGCCGCCGCCTCCGCCGCTTGGTGTCATGTCACAATAACGGGGCTCGGTCGGCGGCGGACACTCTGCCGCCGTTTCCCGGTCGGAAGCCAAATTCTCCTCCAGGTCGTTTTTGTAACCCCGTGCGTTCATGCTCGTGTAACCACTCCCACTCGTGGCTGGTGGAAAATTACCAGCGTACGAGCAACAGGCAAATGAATGGCGCTCGCGGTTTGTCACCTCGCTCGGGCGAACCGCGGAGCCGGGGGTCACGGACACCGTCCACTCCGTCAAATGGTCGCGTTTTCAAAGTGACGCCGACCCTGTAAGTGGGTGAAAGCCGCTAAATGGCTCCCGTGTCACCGCTCCAAATCCACGCGCGCGTGGAGTGTCACGGCGCGGGGTGGAGTATCACTGCGCGGGGCTGACACGGCGCGAGGTGACACAGGAGTTGTCCCCGCTGCTGTGGCAGGAAAACACGGGTGGTGAAAGTTACGGGCTCGTTGTGACGAGCGGAGCCACGAAGGAAAGAGTCCATTCTGCGACGCGAGTCTGCCCTCTTTTTCTCTCCGGGCGGAGCAGTCGCGTGGGCGCTTGAGCGAATTGAAATTGACTGACAGCCGCCTCCTCCAATGGGACGCCGACTAGGAAGTGCTGGCCGCCGCCGCAGCCAATCGCCTGGCGCTGTGGGCGTAGCACCAGTCCAAACTTTACGCGGCGCCATCGGCTGAAAACTAAACCGAGATGGAATCTCCCAGTCTGAACCGGTTTCAACCGGTTGCGAGTTAGTTGCTTGGGAGAGGAGAGGAGGCGCAGGCACACAACCTCCACACCGCCCCGCTGGAAATTGATCAGAGTAACGAATCAATCAGTGGAATAAGCCTTCGTACAATGTATCGGAGAGACAAATTGCTCGCTTTGCCGTGATAGTAGCGTTCGGGGTCCGGATCACAGGCTGTTGGCGGCCAGACATCACTCACTCTCTCACCGCTGGAGCTGGAGACAGTCACCGCTGCAGAACTCGGAAACCCGTCCTCCACTCACCTGTGGTTCTGAAGTGCTCAGCGACATCTCCTGTCTCTGGGCCACGCCACTCCTTTCTGTCGGAGCCGCGGACTTTAGGTGGGTAACTGGGCTGGAGTGCGAACCTGCTATGCTGTGATTAACGCGTGTGTGCGTGCGCGCGCGCGCGGTTGTGTGTGTGTGTGTGTGTGTGTGCACGAGGATCCAGTGCGATGTCCTGTGGGCTTTAACTTGTGTTCGCTTGTCATTTGTGTCGCCTGTCGTTTGTGCACCGGCGCGGTCCAGGCTCGGTCCGAAGGCAGCGGGACGAACCGACAGCCTGTTAGCGAAGAGCGTCCGGACTTCGTGCGGTAACTTCCCCTCGAACCCGCTGTGCTCCGGCACAGTGTCGGTGTGAAACACCAAACAGGGCTGTGGGATTCAATCCGTGCCCAACCACCACGGCAGCATCCCTCGCGTGCGTGATGTGAGCTGGTGTGTGCGTGTGTGTGTGTGTGTGTGTGTGTGTGTGTGTGTGTTGCTAGGTGCTCGGCGGTAGACGTAGGTGAACTTTATGGCTCTGCGCTGGGAATCAATGAGAAACGCGAACTGCCGCGAAGCGCCTCGCGCCCCTGCGAACACGCAGCGCGTCCGTGCCGTGTACGTGACACGACACAGCGAACGGAACCCCTCGGTCCGCGGAGTCACGGGTGGGAGTGGTTCTTTGACGGCAGCGCACCACCACATGTCAACTGTTTTCGCCTGCTAGCATGCGTGCTAGCCCCCGTTAGCATTGCGCGATAAGTGCGCAGGCATGAGCATTGTTTACCTCTGCCTCTTGACTCCGGGTGCGAGTCACTCTGTCAACACAGTAGTAGACTGCTCACTCACTTTAAACCGGGGGGGTCGATGCTTGGGTCGTCAAGGACCGATGTGCGCCATCTCTGACGGATGTAAACAACATGACGTTGTCGCGTTTACTTGGCACGTGGTCGCGGTATCCTGCTCGACGTGACCGTCCGGAGACGCTTCGGTGGTTCGGACGGGATGTGGCGTTTGGGCGGTGAAGGAGTTGCTGCTGAAATTGAAAGTGAATGTGTTGAATGTCACTGACATGCTTTTATGAATGGCGCTTCTCGTAAATGCGAGTCACTCGTGACGACATGTCGCAAACACAGCAGAGCCTCCCGTTCGAGTGAAGTAAACACTCACTGGTGCTGAGACATTACGGTTTATTATAAGACGTCCACGAGACATCATGGAGTCCAGAGTCCTCATGTGGACCAGGCCGGTGTGTCCTCTAACCCCTTTACATTAAAGGTGCACTGTGTACGATTCTGTCCATTTTCTCACTTCTAAGAATATTACAAAACAAAATACTGATATTTTGAACTTACAATCACCTAAATGTATTTGTTTCTCCCCATGACCCTTAAATGAAGTCATCCATGTATATTCACATGAGGAGTGGCTCCTCTCTACGGGGGCGGCCATGTTTTTACAGTAGCCCAGAGTGGACACACTAAACGTCTTTAGAGTTTTCATTTCATCTGAGGGCTGTTATTGGTTCTCCTGTTCGGGTGAAGGATACAACATCTTCACCTCTAGAGGTCACCAAGTCTTACCCACTGCACCTTTAAACAAAGAAAAACAAATTCTTTTCTGACCTAAAATGTGCCCCACACTTTTTGAGCAGCGGTCTGTTTGTTGCACCACGAGCTTTACTTCTTGAAACGATGGCTGGCTTTTGTAACTCGGAGGTGTTTGTTCCACGGTCAGCTGTTTGGAATTGTTTCTGAACACACGCTTCACATGACTTTGCTGTTGAATGTGTTTGTGCACTCTTGACCCCTCCCTCTGCCGTCCTTGTTGCAGAGCTCTATGCCAGCAGTTATGACAATGTTAGCGGACCATGCAGCACAGCAGCTGCTGGACTTCAACCAGAAACTGGATATCAACCTGCTGGATAATGTGGTCAACTGTCTATACCACGGGGTGGGACCACAGGTTGGTTTGTTTTTCAACATGAAATCAATGCAAAAGTGTGTGTGTACAAATGTTTTCATATTTTAGACCGCATGTGAATCTAGCCTTTAGTGTGTATCTGAGCTAAACACAAAGTCTGACTCAACTGTTTTGCAAAGACACATGTAGATGTTGTAGTTTCCTTGCCGCTGGTTCTTTGAGCTCTTGAAGTCTTGTGTCATGTGTCCTTCGTATCTGTGTTGCAGCAACGAATGGCACAGGAAGTGTTGACACACTTAAAGGAGCACCCAGATGCCTGGACGAGAGTGGACACCATCCTTGAGTTTTCCCAGAACATGAACACTAAAGTAAGTCAGCTTCAGTTCAGGAAGAACTAGGGGAAAGACTCATACTTGTACAGGTTAGAGTAGAGAGGGGGAATAAAACACACCCGTCGTCCTTTAACTCCGGGCGAAACAAGAACCAAAACCCGGCAGTGAGCAAATTGAATGTAGGACGGAGGAAATCCCTCTACTACACCGTCACTTTTGGCCCCGCCCACACCACTTCTGGCATGATGCTTGGACGTGTGTTCCAGTTTGTGTTGATGCATGAAGCCATGGCTGTTTGTGAACGATCATATTTATGTACAACTCAGGCCGGCGCTGGAGACTCTGTTATTCCCTCGCTTTGATTCAACTTGATTCAGCAGTGGCTCATTTGTGAAACGAGAGAGAGTGAGGCCGGCTCACTCCTGGCCGTGTGACGCTCTTTGTGTCACTCTTTGTAGCAGCTTCACTCAGGTGAGTGAAGCTGCTCCTCAGTGTGAAAGAGGCCCGAGTCCAGTGTGAGCTGCGTGAGCCAAGCAGCAGCTTCTGCTCCCGCCTCTAACTTTGGACCTGTGCAGGACCCGTCCCTGCGCTGAAACACATGTGTGTGAAACATCTCAACCTGCCAAAGCAGTGATGACGGAGCTCCTCCTCCCGGCCTCACGGGCCAAACTCCAAATCAGCCCGTTACGGTTCCTGCCCGTTGGTTCTGGAAGGAAAGGAGTGCGATCCTCCTCAGAATCCGTCTCAGTCGGACCCGTTCTATCAGCTGGACTCGTGTGGGTCGTTGGCCGGTTCGTTGATAAGCAGGGTTGGTCGTCTGTAGCCCCGAATCGAAGGATTAGCATGTCAGTGAATCATTCATCGAATCAAATGGTTCACTTGAATCGCAAAATACTACAACTCAATTTTCAAAGTCAGATTAGATCCAAGTAGAATAATGGTGTCGTTGATGAAGACGTGGTGAAAGCGTTTGGAAGATGTTGAGCTTAGCAAAGCTCAAACACGCTGAACAGCTTCTGTAAAGAAATCCAAGCAGCAGCTTTGAGTCAGAATCACCTCCATCAATCAAATCAATCACATTTTATTTATACAGCCCACATTCACAAATCACAATTTGTGTCATAGGACAAGTCTCATCACCTGCACCAGATGTCACATGGAGCAGGAAACAACGATAGAAACCGAATAAATGTAAATGATCAGCTCCTTTGAGGTCAAAGGCTAAAAGGTGGAGAAGTCGCAGAACGAAACGCCGACTCTTCTGTCGCAGGTTGAACAGGAACAGGTTTAACATTAATATAGAGTCAGTTCATCTGTTCTAGATTCATCATTAACTGATGAGGCAAAGAAAGAATGATGTTAATGATTCATCCATGCATCTCAAATAGTTTTCTAAATATATCAATCTCAAAAACACAGAGATATTCACACTTGGTCTTTGTCCTGTCTGAAGTCATCACAGTTCTTTTTAAAGGTCCAGTGCGCAGGATTGTTTTTTTTATCATGGCAGCAATTGATTATAAAGTGAGATGCGTTTTTAGTTTACTTTCATATGAATGAATGAATGATTCTCTAACGAGCCCTTTATTTTCACTTGAAGAGCAGGTCTTCCCCACAGAGGCGGCCATGTCGCACCGCAATGTTTTTACAGTAGCCCAGGATTTAAGTTAAAACAGTTGTAGAACTGGTATAAAAAAAAAAAAGGTAAAGACCTTCAATGCTGATTTTTGTTTCCTAAGTTTTCAGAGTGCATCATTTCAGAGCACTTTCACTACAATGAATTCAAACTGTGATTCTTTTTGATATTAATCACAATGTTCCATTATGTTTATGGCTTGTAATAGGAAGAAAAGGGGTGTGTCATCCTGTGCGTCATGACACAGCTAGCCTTTGACGGCAGGCCTCCACAAGGTCTACCCTTTTTAAATTACCTTTGATTCAATTCTGTTCATCCCTTTCTCTTGCACATGTTTGATTGGAAAGAGGCTGCAGTCAGAGAGACGACATGTCGGTGACCTTTCACCTGTAGGGATCATGGGTCTGTTCCCGCTCCACCTTTCTCTCTTTTTATACTGTGTCACCCCCCCCCCTTTTTTCCTCTGTGTTCCTCTGCCAAGACCCTTCAGTGATGATCTAACACAAGAGTTACACAGCTCTGCTGTCACTTTATGTTTCCATGCCTTGTTGTGAAACCTTGTGTGAAGCGCACGGCAGTTAAAGGTGAAACCAAATGAATCCCTAAATGTGCGCAATAGCCCTTTTTGTGAGTGACACCTGTTGGCTGTGCACAGCGCAGGAGATTTCACCTTTAATCTTCCAGCCTCCATTGTCTGTGGCGCTGTGTTAATCCTGCTTTGATAGAATCCTCCTTTGCTACGTGTCATTCATTCTTTTGTTGGAATCATTGTGCTCCTGAACCGATGATCCCTGCAGCTGAAACAGTCAGTCTAGAACAATCAGATCCAAAATCATTCAATGTATTGTTTATTGATTTATTTTTGTTCATTCTTTTTTTCAAGTAATCAGTTGATGCAGGTTGATACAGGACATGACCTGTGGTTGCTCTTGCTGTTCCTTACGACACACCAGTTCAAAGGATCAGATTTGAGGCTTATTTCTGACCTGAACCATAAAGTCTGTCCTACATTGGTTTTTTAAAAATGGTTCCACGTGGCTCAGGGTTGGGTATTGACCTGGTTTGAGCATTTAAAATGCTGGTTTTTCAGAAACGCTGATTAAACTTCGTTCCGATAATAAATACATCCATCTAATTGATCACAGCAGAAGTTAAAGGTGCAGTGTGTGCAGATTTGGTGACCTCTAGAGGTGAGGTTGCATATCTTGTTCAATCTTATCACCTCACCCTTCTGAACATAAAGGAACTCAATAGACGTTTAATACGTCCACTTTTACGACTGTAAAAACATGGCGGCCCCCGTAGAGAGGAGCCCCGCCTCATTTTAGGGTAATGGGAAAAAATAAATCCTAAATTCATGAAAATGTCAGTATGTTATTGTTTTGTGATATTTTTAGAGGTGAAAAATGACCAAAACATCACACACTGCGCCGTCAACATCAACCACAACAAAAGCCAACGGGACATTCAGACAGCAGGTCACTCTGAAACCCTGAAGCTTCTCCCTCGGACAAACATCCAGCGCTCGTATCTTCAGAACCTTCCTCTGAAGGAAGCCCAGGGACTTTCTCTGTGGCGTCGGACCGTGTCTCTTCACTGAAGAGCAGCTTTCTTACCACACACACACCGTTCTTGTTAAGCTGTGATTACATTTCACTCTTTTAAATGTAGCTGCCCATTAGAGCCTAATCTCCAGTCTCTCATGTAAGCAACCTGTTGACCCTGTTGAGGCAGAACAGACGTGGAGGGGACAGATGTTATTGTCAGAGGTCGGACAGAAAGGAAAAGCCTTTGATGGAAGCCAGTGGTCAATGCTCAACCCTACACACGTTCCACACCATCAGGAAAATGAAAGTTTGACTTTGACCTTGTTGTGTTTTCAAAGGCTGTTGACTCTCCCTTGGAACAATCGAGGCCAAAGCGGCTAAATGAATTGCTTTATTTCTCTGCTGTGTTTTGTTGTCTGGTGTGATGCTGAGGGAAACAGCAGGACTTCTGCAGCGTTCCAGCTCAGTGCTGCTCGTAGACTTTTCAGAAACATACAAACAAAACATTCTGCTGAAAAAGCTGCATGAACGATGTGCTTCAGTTACTCAGTTATTACAGGGTGGTCCACTTCATACTGTTTTTGGTTTGTATGGAAATTACACGGTGGCTGTTGTTGACTGTGATGATGCAGCTTTATGCTAATGCCCCTCTTCCTTCTGCATGTTACAGTACTATGCTCTTCAGATTCTGGAAACGGTTATCAAAACAAGATGGAAGATTCTTCCCAGGAATCAATGTGAAGGTAACTCTCTATTTTTGCGCTAAGTCACAGAATGGTTGCTCTCTGTCTGCTCTGGCAACATTTTAGTCTCTGTGACGTGATGTTGCCGAGTTCAGAGGCATTTCCCCGGTGAGCACGCCGGTTGTTGTCTCCTGGACTGTCTCTGCAAAACGGTTGGATTCGCGCTTTAACACCCGAGCTCTGCTTTTTAGGGCTTTGTCAGAGGCGCGTTTCAAGAAAGTTAAAGGTGCAGTGTGTACCATCTCCATCATGTTTGTCACTTGTAAAAGATATTACGCAACAGTCACCCACCTCTCTCACGTCGCCTCTAGAGGTCACTAAGTCGTACACACTGCACCTTTAAATAGGATCTCGCTGCCCATGTGCCTGTGTGAGAATTCTGCCGTATTTATCATTTATCGGAGAGAATGACGCCACCAGTGTTGATACAAACCCCGTCTCCATCGTCAAACTTTCTGAGAGTTGTCAAAGTCAGGACCTGACATTGACAATCTTTGGGATTTGATGGATTATAATCTGTGTGATATGATCTGACCTGTGAGCGACTGTAGGAGTTTATCGGCACTGTGACGTTTCAGACTTAATTGATGCGTAATTGCCAAACCTGATTCAGTGCATCTCAACATTTCTGTGTTTTTAAAACCAATCATACTTCTCTGTGTTCCCACCGAAGGGTGAGGTAATTCTGCAAAATAAACTGTCTAAAAGAATGTGAGGAAAAACACATTTCAAAGAACAGAATCATGTGCTAATCAGTTGATTCTCCCTCCCTCCGTTCTACTCTCATTTTCTCTCAAACTGGATTTTTTTACATTGACCTGAGACTTCCCTACTTCTGACCGTAGATGCCTGAATTTTGTTCAAGTGGCAAACCCAGTGCAGGGCGACCGGCAAGTATGTCTTTTCCCCCTTGTGCCAGAGTTTTGCCTTGTTTTCAGCTCCGCCCACCCCACCACACCCCAGCACATCACAGCCAGAACCCAGAACCCAGAACAGCCAGAGTTTAGAAACCACCTGTGCGGGAGCTGAAAACACAGTTCTCTAAAGATGCTCTGCTCACACTGACAATCTCCACTCTTCTGCGAAAACACCTGGTGACATGCGGCTTCTTACCGAGCTCACCAGAACCTTTTCTCAGAAGAGGTCCGGTGGCGGCTCCCGCTACATCCACGTATTGAGCCGCTGGCTCGGGGGGAGTTAGCGAGTGGAGGACTAGGCCTTTTTCAAAAAGCAGCGGGAGGTGATACTCAGCTGCAGCCGTAGTGTTCCAGCAGACAGTCAGCAGCTGCAGGCAGGTCAGGATGTGTTGACACGTTGCCGTTTCACCTGTGCACACTAACGCCCCCCCTCTGTGTATTCACCAGGTATTAAAAAGTATGTGGTTGGTCTCATTATCAAGACGTCGTCCGACGCGTCGAATGTGGAGGTGAGTGGATCGGACCTGACGGAACACGAGCCCCATTTGTTGACCAGCTGTCCGAACGCACTTCATGTGAGATTCCTCAAAAGAAAGAAAGTAACACATGAAAGTTTCTGGTTACAATATTTAGCTGCAACATCTGTAGGTGAGGTCTACGGTTCGAAGCAGGCACTTTGCTCCTCAGGCGTTTGAAGGGAACCTCAGTGTGTTTCCTCGACCACCGACACAAAGTACAGTTGTATCACGTGTGACTCAACATCACCACCATCATCCGGCAGCACAGCTGCACTTCGCACAGCGAGAACCTTTCGGTTTGGTAACGTGCAGACTGCGCAAAGCGTTGGATGGTTCCATTTCACGACGACATCATCACGTAGTTATTCCTGTGAACGGTCTTCAGAGAAGTTGAAACGAATCTCAAACTTCAGCGTAATTGAAAGCAGGTGTGTTTGTGGTCAGACTCTCAGGTGATGACACTCTGGTGTTGACCTTTAATGAGAGCTCTGCCCTGAATAAGAGTGTGTTCTGGGTGTGTGTGAAAATGACTGAGTGCTGCTCCGTGAAAACACGAGCTTTAACGAATGTTGCTCCTCCTGAATGTTAGTATTGAACTCGGCGCTGAGGAAGCGCTTCGTGGTGTTTGTATCTTTCCCCGGCGCGTTAACCTGTAAAACATTACACATTAAAGCTCATTTAACGCTTGTTGGTTTAACCAAGTCAACCAAGTTCTTTTTGAATCTATCGACTGTTCATCAGAACCTCCATCTGTTCAGAACCATCGTTCAGGTGTAAACCCTCAATCAGCTGCACTGTCATGGAAAGAATCACCGTGGAACTTCATCGTTTACCAACTTTATTGAACTTGAGCTCGTGACAAAATAGAAGATGTCAAAAGGAATTCACTTTATTTACTCTGATGTTTGTTGATGTTTGTTTGGTGCAGTTTGTTCCAAATCACCGATACATGGAAAATACCTCACTGACCTTCACCCCCTCTGTATTTCACCTGTAGAAAGAAAAGGTGTACATCGGGAAGCTGAACATGATCCTTGTTCAGGTAAGTTCTTCCTCAATCTTTTACCTCAATAAAGTTAATTTGAGGGGGCGGGGCCCCCCCTAATATCACGGAGGGGGAGCACTGAGGGGACATGTCCCCAATTAAGTGAATCATGGGATTTTTTGTGTTCAAAAAGTGCATCTCCAGCATCCACTTACTGTAATAACACTTTAAACGTTCACACTTCTTCATGTTCAACTACTGAGCAGGTTTCACTTAAAAAAAGAGAGTCGCTCAGCTTCCCTCTCCGAGTCCAATTCTTAGTCGAACTTGTTTTTGGCTCCGTTCTGCTGCTTCATTGCTTCTTTCAGCTTTTGTAATAATAAGACATCGGTCTAATGAGTCTGAGCTCACGGTTCCTATTCCTATGAAATGTTCCTTCAGTGTCTCGGTGTGAAAGTGGATGATTGTTCTGGATCATGATGAAGAGAAAGAGTTTGAACGGAAACATGAGTTTACACGATGGTCGCTGATTATTCACGTAGCAGCTGTTAAACAGCAAAGTGGTCACCAACAGCAGCACAGGGTCGGAGGACGCCGCCGCCACATGTTCTGTGATCAAAAGGACCGGGGCGACTGACGACTCCAGGAAACACTGAGCGCTCTGCTGCAGACGAGCTGCTCACTTCCCTGCGCCGTCCCATCAACAAATGAGTCCAGAGCGCTTCAGGACACGAGTGCGTGCGTGTGTGCGCGCGTGTGTGTGTGTGTGTGTGCGTGCGTGCGCGCGTGCGTGTGTGTGTGTGTGTGTATTCAATGTATATTTGAAAGTGGGAGGGAGCTGTTGGCTCACTGGCTCCACGAGTGACTTGGCATTAATGCCAGTGAGAGTGAGTCATTGCTTGCGTCAGCTGAGCTCCAACTCTGTTTTGGCCTTGAGGGATTGTCGAGCTCCAGATTCCACTCTCATCCTCAGTCAGGCTGCGTCTGGAACATGTGCTTACGTTTGTGGAACATATATGAACCTGCAGCGCTCTGATCTCGCCTGCTTGTCATGTTTACTACGGCGCGGGGCGGTTTCTTTTCCTCCTGTGTATCTTCACCTGTGGGACACGCGTGGTTTGAAAGGAAGGGAGAGTTATTTCAAGCAACCGTCGCAGATTTGGCTCCTGGTTTATTTTCCTCTTCAGAATGAAATGTGTGAAGCGCTCACCTGTGTCTGTGTCCTCAGATCCTGAAGCAGGAGTGGCCCAAGCACTGGCCCACCTTCATCAGCGACATCGTAGGAGCCAGTCGTACCAGCGAGAGCCTCTGTCAGAACAACATGGTGATTCTGAAGCTGCTCAGCGAGGAGGTGTTTGACTTCTCCAGCGGTCAGATGACTCAGGTCAAGGCCAAGCACCTAAAGGACAGGTCAGCGCGCTGCACTCCTCTTACACCAGCCGCTGGAAGCAGATCACAAGTGTGCGTGGGCTTCTGGAGACAAAGAGGGTTCACATCCCATCCACGTTTGGAAATGATGAAAACGGTTACCTGTGTACAGCTCTTCTCCTCTAAGACTTGGGCCGCAGGTCTTTTCATTAAAATGAGATTTCCAGATAGTCCGTCTTAAAGGTGCAGAGTGTACAACACGCAACCTCACCACTAGATGTGCCCAAATCGTACCCTCTGCCCCTTTAAAGGGTCATGGTGTCTGTAAAGCTCGTGTGTGGTAGTTTCACTGCAGAATGTTCAGGCCATGAAACATGAAGTCAGAGTGTTGGTATCAGGAACGGTTGGAGTGAGGAGTTCTGTCTCTTCTGTCTCTTACTGCGCTGCAGACAAACAGTCGTCCTGCACCAACACCAGTTAGAAACATTCACAACTTCCTTCCGCTGACACATCTGACAAGTTCACCCCCGTTATTTACCCCCCGATCACTGCCGTCCGAAGCCCAGCTCCTCGGTCGCTCGCGGCCAAAGGAAGCGATGCATCGTGTTGCAGGTGAACTCGCTCACTTCCCCTCGACGAGCAGAGTCGTCTCTGGTTCTGCGCAGCTGCTGATTGTTGATGTTCCTCTGCATCAGGTTTGCCCTCCGATCATTTAGCTCCCGTCACGTTCGGATGTTTCCCAGGGTTGAAGTCGTGTGACTGAGGAGAAGAGCTGCGCGCGTTCGCGCTTCTGGTGCTTTCATGTCTGCAACAGCTACGAGGCAGTTTGTTTACATTTGGACTCAGTGATGATCTACTTATATTTAACGAGTCGGACTCGACCCACGAATAAAACCACTCGAAATGTCTCTTTTGAATCAGAGAGGGTGTGAGTGTCATTGTAAAGCTTGTCTTGTCTTTTCCTCTCTTAGTATGTGCAATGAATTCTCCCAGATATTCCAGCTTTGCCAGTTTGTTATGGTAAGAACGTCCGAATCTTTTCCTTCGTAGCGTTGTTGTGCTGTGTTTTATTCTCGTCTGTTACAGCGTCGCGTCCACTTCCTGTATTCATCATGCTGTGTTTTTGCAACTCAGGAAAATTCCCAGAATGCCCCCCTGGTCCACGCGACTCTGGAAACCCTCCTTCGTTTTCTCAATTGGATTCCTCTGGGCTACATCTTTGAAACCAAACTGATCAGCACGTTGGTGTACAAGGTGCAGACCGGTGCCATCACGCAGCCGCTTCGCTGACTCTGATTTACGAAACTGTTTCAGAACAAAAGTCTTGAACTGAACTTCTTTTTTCGATTCCTCCCAGTTCCTGAACGTTCCCATGTTCCGCAACGTGACGCTGAAGTGCCTGACGGAGATCGCCGGTGTCAGTGTCAGTCAGTACGAGGAGCAGTTTGTCACACTCTTCACTCTGACCATGTGTCAACTCAAGCAGGTCGGTACTGACCCAACCCACTCCCGTCCTTCCCCTCGGTTCGGGCTTCCACGCTGGCAGGGAGCCGGCACGGTTCTGGTCCCGCCTCCATGAGAACCGATTCGGGTTCGGGGGCTGGAAGCGTGCCGGTTCCCTGGCAGTGTGAAAGCCCCCCTGTCCCAGCTGCTGTGTAGGATTCTGACCCGGATACATTGTGTGCTCAGATGTTGCCTCTCAACACCAACATTCGACTGGCCTACTCCAACGGGAAAGACGATGAGCAGAACTTCATCCAGAACCTCAGTCTGTTCCTCTGCACCTTCCTCAAGGAGCACGGGCAGCTGATTGAGAAACGCCTCAACCTGAGAGACACATTAATGGAAGTGAGTCCATCCAACATGTCGTCAGAATGAACCAGGCCTGTCCAAACGACCCAGCCCTCTAACTCTCCCCTCCTTCAGGCTCTCCACTACATGCTGCTGGTGTCAGAGGTGGAGGAAACGGAGATCTTTAAGATTTGTCTGGAGTATTGGAACCACCTGGCTGCAGAGCTGTACAGAGAGAGTCCCTTCTCCACCTCCACCTCCCCGCTGCTCTCTGGAAACCAGCACTTTGACGTGCCGCCGCGCAGACAGCTCTATCTGCCCGTGCTCTCCAAGGTATCGGCCGTTCAGCCCACTCTTTCCCGCACCTTCGTGTCATTGGCTGTTTTTTTCCCCTCGATATCATTTCTGTTTTTCTCCGCTTCTGCGTTTTGTGTCTGTCGAAGGGCTTTCTGACCCAAACGCCCGTCATTCCACTGCAGAGGAGCTTCCTCTTCTCACAGGAAATACTTTCTGTGGATCATTTGAATGTCCTCCACTGTGGAGCAGGAGTCCTGAGCCCTAAACACAAGTGTCATGGGTCTCTTTGATATGATGCTGCTTTTTCGCCTCCGACCCCAAAAAGAATGGTGCCAGCCCCCACTGTTCCCTTTCTCGGTTTATGGATAAAGTTTTGCCCTCCCTCGGGCCGCCCCTCGTACAGTCTACCCCCCCCCCCCCCCCCCCCCCCCATCCTGTGGTGTATCACGACCCAGGGTGGGGTCCTGACCCCCTCTTTGGGAACCCCTGCCCTTCAAGACTGTACAGATCTGGCACCGTGTTGTTTTGAGAGTTTTCGGCTCTCGTTGATTGTACAAATGCTCCGTTGTCTCGAATGCGACACGTCTTCCCATGAAGTGGAGGTTTGCACGGGCAGGTGGTTTGAGAGGTGCACCAGGGCTTCAGTTAATGGAGGCTCAGTCATACTAGAATCTGTTGGCAGCGCAACCTAACAGGTGGCTGCTGTAGCGCTGCCAAACACTCCACAGATTTGATACTGAAAATTAGCAATAAAGCTCAAATAACTTCTTCTCTCTTTGTTTGTTCATAATTGTCCTTGAGGCGAAGGCCTCGTCATATGTGTTTCTCTCTCCACATTAAAGCCACACGCTACCTTTTGATATGTTTGAAATGTGAGCGCAGGGGCAGCGCTTCAGTGTGTGAACATCCTGACACATTCTCATTTGTGGCGACAGGTGCGTTTGCTGATGGTCAGCCGCATGGCCAAGCCGGAGGAGGTGTTGGTGGTGGAGAACGACCAGGGGGAGGTGGTCAGAGAGTTCATGAAGGACACGGACTCCATCAACCTCTACAAGAACATGAGAGAAACACTCGGTATGAACGTCCACCGCCACAAGCCCACATCTGTTTGTGTGTCTGAACTGTGAGGCTGAAAAAAGAGCTGTGACGCGTGGATTGTAGCGTTTGTGTCCATGTTGTGTCTCTGTGATGAGGCAGCATCGCGCTGCAGAGTCGGCTGCCTCTTCCATTTTCATCACAGTTGTTTGGTCGTGAAACGCAAAGTGGCAAAAGTTATTTCTTTGCTAAACAGAATTGGTTTCATTTCCTTTGGTGCGACTTTTCATTGTGTGGAAATTCTTCCTCATCAAATTGTCTAAAAGTCTCCTTCATAAAGTCCCAACAAAGACAGTGATATGGAGACAGGATGATCACATGAATGTGTAATGTTGGTTTGTGGACAGCCGCTCACAGGTGGAACCCGTTGTTTTCCATATGTTTAAAATGAAGGGGAGGAGCAGCTGAGTGTTGTGATGGGCAGGTGAGTTTTACTCAGCGCTGCTGAAGAACCAGGCAGTGCTGTAGCGCCCCCTGTTGGTGGGGATCCATCTGTGCCGGCTGTGATGTCACAGACCTGTCAACAAAGCGTGGAGAGGATTTGTGCTGAAGAATGAACGGAGGAACAGGAAGTTGTTCTTCCGCTGCCATTGGACGGGTTTAACTCTAGAAATATGATCATAGTAATGATTATACTTACAAATGTGGCTTTGGATGTATTGATGGAGGTACCTTTATGTTTTTTGCCGCTCATTTGCCCAAATACTGGAATACCGATGCCCTGTCACCCTGCAGTGTACCTCACTCACCTGGACTACGCCGACACGGAGCGCATCATGACGGAGAAGCTCCACAACCAGGTGAACGGCACCGAATGGTCCTGGAAGAACCTCAACACGCTATGCTGGGCCATCGGCTCCATCAGCGGGGCAATGCACGAGGAGGACGAGAAGCGCTTCCTGGTCACAGTCATCAAGGTACCAATCTACTCTGTCTTTGGCGCAGTTTGTGGGTGGCGGCTGAAATCAGGCGCCACTGGTTCAGGACGGAGCCAAACCGCCTCTGACTCTTTGTGCCGCTCTCAGGATCTGCTGGGTCTCTGTGAGCAGAAGAGAGGGAAGGACAACAAGGCCATCATCGCCTCCAACATCATGTACATCGTGGGTCAGTACCCGCGCTTCCTGAGAGCTCACTGGAAGTTCCTCAAGACTGTGGTCAACAAGCTCTTTGAGTTCATGCACGGTGAGGAACCTCGCGCTGCTTCCTCCAGATGGTTCATGTGTGTCGGCTCATCCCTCTTGTCTCCTCCTCCTCTTCACCAGAGACACATGATGGAGTTCAGGACATGGCCTGTGACACCTTCATCAAGATCGCCCAGAAGTGCCGGCGCCACTTTATCCAGGTGCAGGTGGGAGAGGTGATGCCCTTCATCGACGAGATCCTCAACAACATCAACACCATCATCTGTGACCTCCAACCGCAGCAGGTCGGACCCACGTGGACGTTCGGACCTTTTCGAAACCCCACACCTTTGAATGGACTCGATTGGAGTCGATCTTGCTGATGCGTTTGTCCCGTGTGTCCAGGTGCACACCTTCTACGAGGCCGTCGGTTATATGATCGGGGCCCAGACGGATCAGGCGGTTCAGGAGCACCTTATAGAGAAATACATGCTGCTGCCCAACCAAGTGTGGGACAGCATCATCCAACAGGCCACAAAGGTTAGAGCTTCTCCCGCAGTCTGAGCCAAACGCCCACGACAGCAGGTTGATCCGTGGCCTCTCCCCTTCAGAATGTAGACATCCTGAAGGACCCGGAGACTGTGAAGCAGCTGGGCAGCATCCTGAAGACCAACGTCAGGGCCTGCAAGGCGGTGGGACACCCCTTCGTCATCCAGCTGGGACGGATTTACCTCGACATGCTCAACGTCTACAAGTGCCTGAGTGAGAACATATCTGCTGCCATTCAGACCAATGGTAAGGGAGGTGTGTGTCCGTGGTGTTACGAGGAAAGAAAAAACCCCGTGCTTTTATTTTGAAGGGGATTGTTATGCTTTGGAGTGCCGTCTATTCACACTCCCCAACAGTAGGCGGCGATGATGCCCTGTAGTGTGAATAGACATTAGACAGTCGATCTCACAGATGGAATATGAATGTTCTTCTATTGAGATCAAAAGGAGGCGAAACCGTCTTCTCGTGACAGATTGAGTTCCTTTGAAGCTGTGAGTGCGAGCGCCTCATGTTTGTGGTTGTGCTTCTGTCCGGCGCAGGTGAGATGGTGACCAAACAGCCGCTGATCCGAAGCATGAGGACGGTGAAACGAGAGACGCTGAAGCTGATCTCGGGCTGGGTCAGCCGATCCAACGACCCGCAGATGGTGAGAACACGGGGCATTTAAACCCTCCGCTCAGGAAAAGTGGAAAACCCAAGATGTGTTTCTACCCCTGCGCCTCCTGGTGGCGCTGCCTCTGTGGCAGTGAGTGAGGCAGCTGAGAAAAGAGAAGGAGCTCATCCTGTCGGTATTTTTAGATCAAGAATAAAACTTCATTTCCTTGTGGAGGACTTGGCTCCTTCTGCCCTCAGCTGTGTTTCTGTCTGCAGAGTCACCCAGGTTCAGTGCAGCACTGAGCAGCCACAGCTTTCAGACTGTTTTACTTTCAAATGCCGTGAAACAGAACTGTGGAATCTCCCAGTTGAACCCTCATTCTCCGTCTGCGCGCTCACAGCGCCCCCTGCAGCGCAGGCACCTTTGTTATTGCATTGATCTTTGCTCATCCCACCTTTTGGTCGTCCTCTTCCAGGTGGGAGAGAACTTTGTTCCGCCGCTGCTGGACGCCGTCCTCATCGACTACCAGCGCAACGTCCCCGCAGCCCGAGAGCCCGAGGTTCTCAGCACCATGGCAACCATCGTGAACAAGCTGGGAGGACACATCACCAGCGAGATCCCCCAGATCTTTGATGCGGTTTTCGAGTGCACCCTGAACATGATCAACAAGGTGAGAAGCTCAGACTGAGTCTCTGCTGAATTCAGTTTGGCTGATGAGATAACTCCTCATTTATCACCTTATGGGATTAAAGCAGATCAACAAATGAAACATGAGTGGGAAACAAAGATTGTCTCAGTTTTTAAAGGTTGTTGATGTTATCTCTCACATCTGGAGGCAGCGGAGTCCAGACCTGCAGATGACGCCTTCTTAGATAAACAGTGAACTCCCTCAGTGTGAGCCAGTTACCGAGTCCAGGATGAAGTGACTCCACTCGTCAGCTGCCTGTGTTTTGGGCTCAAAATGTTACTGGACCTGATTAAAGGTGCAGTGTGTGAGGTGTGGTGACCTCTAGAGGTGAAGTGTTGTATCATCAGCTCACTCTCCTGAACATGAGGAGAAGCTGAGCTCCACTTCAGTTGTTGTTCAAACTCTACAGATGTTTAGTACGTCCACTTTTACTGCTGTAACAACATGGCCGCCCCCGTAGAGAGGAGCCACTCCTCATGTAAATAAACATTAAAGGGCTCATTTTATGGAGATGGGGGAGAAACATTTAGGTGATTATGAATTCATAAACATGTCATTGTTTTGTAATATTTTTAGAAGTGAGAAAATGACTGAAGTCTTCCACACTGCACCTTTAATGTTTTGGAGTGAGCTGGAGGAGCAGCTTCTCCAACAGTTTCAGCAGGAGGGGTTTTGACGTCTCTGCGCGCTGGAACATGTTTTAGATTATGTAAATGTCTGCGTGAGAAAGTGCCCGTGAGTTCAGCGCCGTTTTCACTTCTTCCAGGAAGGGGAGGAGCTTCCTGCTGACCAATCAAAGGACAGCAGTTTACCGGTCACAGTGTGGTTTATTCATTTCTCCCTTTACTCAAACATCAGTCAGGAATCGATCCAGTGCCGACAGACACACGGACTCACTCCGCCTCCGATCGGGTTTGAAATCAGTGATCGGATGATTTTAAACCCGAACCTTCAGAACCATGTCTTTATTTCCCACCAGAACTTCGAGGAGTTCCCGGAGCACAGGACTCACTTCTTCTACCTGCTCCAAGCCGTCAACTCCCACTGCTTCCCAGCATTCCTCGCCATCCCGCCGGCCCAGTTCAAACTGGTGCTGGACTCCATCATTTGGGCCTTCAAACACACCATGAGGAACGTGGCTGACACCGGTAGGACACACACACACACACACACACACACACACACACACACACACACACACTACCCGTCTTGACTTGACACTACTTAAATCAAATTCAGTACCACCTCACTGTGGGCGGGGTCGTCATAAAAGGGGCGTAACTAAACTCCAGTGCCACCTCGGGCTTCACCGGCTCTGAAACATGGGCTTTGGACCGGGCCGACCAGCGGTGGGATGTTGTCGTTGCTCCCGGACCGCGGACCTCCGAGCCTATCGCCCCTCTTTCTGACTGTGTGCTCCAGAAGGCTGAGCAGCAGGTGTCCGTGTGTCTGCTCACAGGTCTGCAGATCCTCTACACCATGCTCCAGAACGTGGCCCAGGAGGAAGCAGCCGCTCAGAGCTTTTATCAGACCTACTTCTGTGACATCCTGCAGCACATCTTCTCCGTGGTCACCGACACGTCGCACACCGCCGGTGAGTCCAGGAGGAGGAGGAGGAGGAGGAGGAGGAGGGGGAGGAGGAGGAGGGGGAGGAGGCGGGATCATGACAGGACACTACAGCTGTGTCCATAAGACCATGATCGCTTTCAGTTCCAGACAATAAACTTCAATAGTAATGAATATATAAATATACGTTAATGAATTACAGATGTTACTTGAAATGATAGTGATCAATAGGAATAATCCCAAGTGAAAAACAATGATATGACTTTAAATATGGTGCAAAGATGATGTGTGAGCAGCAGCAATGTACTTTACATTTTAACGACGACATGAAGTTTCTAGTTGAGGATGGAGAGTATTTGAATAAAGCTGAAGTTAAACGTCCACCACATACTGATGTTTTATCTGTTTATCTACAAAGTGATTTCCTTTCTCTTGAATCGACCCTGAATATTCAGACCAGGAGCTGGTTCTCTCTCTGGAGAGGTATTTTACAAAGCACACAATAAACAAACTGAGTTTGAATGATAACTGTCAGTCGGGTGATTCCCCTGAAACACGCAGTATCTCCACTAGAGGCCACTAAGTCCTGCACATCGCAAAACAGCAGCTGGGGCTGGCAGGGTTTGGTGTGGTGGAGGATAACTTGACTGGAGCAACAGTCACACTGAAAATAATTATGTCTAATTATAATCAACAATCATGTGCATGAAGCAACACACACACACACACACACACACACACACACACACACACACACACACACACACACACACACACACACACACACACACACACACACACACACACTCCCTCCCTCCCTCTGTATCTCTGCCCAGTCTTCCAGATAAAGCACCTCTGGCCTGGAGAGTTCTCACAGGCTGATCACCATAATCAGACCTGACGCCTGGTTACCATGAGCCTCCTCCCTCCCGGATCACAGGCAGCTGGATGTGCAGCTGCCCCTCCATGTGAGAACCTGCCCCACCTCAGGGGGGCACGACGAGCCCGTTTCAGCTCGGAGCTCCTCTGAGCCAGGACGTAAAAGTCGTCTCGTGCGGTCGCCTGCATCCACGGTGTTTGGGCGCTGAATGCGCTCATTAATGAAGTGACGTGTGTTGTGAATGTGAACACAGTTCATGCATCACAGACACGTGTTCTGACAAGACCGGGTCAAGCGCAGTTCCCCTGTGCAACATAACATGCAGTAGGTGTCATGGGCCGTTTTCAACATGAAAACAACATGTCCAACAAAAAGGCTGATGGATTGTCCCTTTGTGTTCATCTGTGCTTATGCATTTTCAAAGTAAAAGCCCTCTGACATGTTCATGAGTCGAGACAGGAAGTTGTACAATGTCTCTTCTCTTCAAAGAGACAGTGGGATCATCCCAGAAAAATGTCTCACAGCAGCAACAGCAGCTTCTCATTCATCAGCCTGCACTTAAAAAGATTTTGCTGTCGACACATTCTTGGAGAAAGTTGCATTTAAAAGTCCAAAGTGCAAAAAAACAAAAAAATTATTTTATTTTTTATTATGTTATTTTCTCAGTGTTTGAAGATCGAAAAGCCGATGTTCTAACACGTATTGACCAATCGGTGCAGGAGCACGATCTGGCAAATCTCAGTTTGTTAATACAACAGCTGACAAACATCCATCAAGTCC
Organism: Chascanopsetta lugubris; assembly: GCA_016785325.1. Taxonomy (NCBI): domain Eukaryota; kingdom Metazoa; phylum Chordata; class Actinopteri; order Pleuronectiformes; family Bothidae; genus Chascanopsetta; species Chascanopsetta lugubris. Next base: position 21,922 of record JAFBJT010109036.1, read on the forward strand.
CCCAGAGTGATGCCTTTGATCCCAGTGTTGTCTGAAGGTCTGTTACATCATCTCGTCGTCCCAGCTGATGCATCCACACTCACGTGCGCAGAGACTCGGCGGTGGATCCAGAGTCGTGATGCTCCGTGACTCTAATCTGGGTCACACATGGCTGAACGGGCTGAAAGTGGGAAGTTCAGCCCAGTTCAAGTCCCATCGCTGTCAATAAACCCATTACTTTTATTTACTGCAGCCTGGAGCCTCAGGTGGAGGCTGAACCAGGCTTAAACCTGGCTCTGTGTGTGTGTGTGTGAGTGTGTGTGTGTGTGTGTGTGTGTGTGTGTGTGTGTGTGTGTGTGTGTGTGTGTGTGTGTGTGCAGCTGACACACAGACAGGG
>JAFBJT010109036.1:22315-51333 GCA_016785325.1 Chascanopsetta lugubris
CAGAGACAACGCGCAGAGGAAAGGTGCGAATGCACGGACACAAATATTTTAGAATGTAAATAATCGACATGCAGCCAATCAGATCTGAGACAAGCAGAGTGACGACGCAGAGAGCCTGTGATCAGCATCTCTCTCTCTCTCTCTCTCTCTCTCTCTCTCTCTCTCTCTCTCTCTCTCTCTCTCTCTCTCTCTCTCTCTCTCTCTCTCTCTCTCTCTCTCCCATCCCTGTGATTTGGTTGAGCCCCTCTCATTTCTCCTTTGAACAGGAGTGAGCATGGCATTGTGGAGAGGAGGGTGGGTGCTAAGCTCCGCGCCCCTGTGTGTTTATCTGCCTCTCCCAGCCGGGCTCCTCCGGGAACAAGAGATACAGAGGGAAAGTGGAGGGTGGGGGTGGGGGGCTCGGGGGGTCATGCACAGATACATGCAGGAAAGCCCGAGTACAGGAATGAAAACATTGAGCAGAAAGGAAGGGGGCTCCGACACCCCTCACCGTTCGCCCTCTTCTCCATTCACGTACTCGACGGGGCATGATGCTCATGTGGAGATCAGTGTGTTTACACCTCAGCCAATCAGGAGCTGCGGAAGTGCAGCCACACACCGACATGATGGTGTGTGAGGAGACAAAGGTGCAGTGAGACACCGAAAGGATGAAGACTGTGTGAAGGGATGTGAGAGGCTGTGGTTCTGTCTGATGGCTTTTACTTAAAGGTCCAGTGTGTAAGATTCGTGTGAAATTATTCTACACAATCAGAATCATCAAATATTAGAGACTGCGTCGTCTTTTCCAAACAGAGTTGTCGATCAAACAGGGCCAACTGCATTTCCATACTGAATATTTGTATTTTTTTCTTATTTCATTTATTTGACAATTCTTATACTTGATTACATTTTCAACATTTTATTTTATTTTTCATCTTTACTTTTGTTTTAATATTCAAGTTTTTTTTAATCTTCATATTGACCCACCAGTGTTTTTTGTGTAATGTTGCTTACAAACAAAACAAACCTTCTTGCTGGAAGTTACTGGTATTGCCCGACACACACACACACACACACACACACACACACACACACACACACACACACAGTGAAACACAGACGAAGAGGAGAGAGGAGCTGAGCTGCTGAAAGAAGAGGACGTGATCAGAGCAGCCGAGGAGACGGAGCTGAAGCAGCATGTGAGGAGGCGAGGAACACGTTCAGAGGCAGACGAGCTCAAAGGTGCATTCACTGATGAGCTGCACTTGACATTTCCATAAAACCTCCTCTCTCTCACACACACACACACACACACACACACACACACACAGTCCACCTGCTCTTTTCAAGTCAATAGCAGTCTTACCAGTGTCAAGTGCCTCAGGAGGAGGAAAAGGCCTCAGATGTTCAGCCCCTCTCTGGCTGAGTGAGGGGGAAAATCTAGGACACTCTTTATGAAGAGCGCAAATAAGAGCGGGATGAAACAGACAGATTGAGGCGGGGGGCTCGTCGCTAAGTGCTTATCCTGCAAAACGCAGAAGCAAAGGACTTGTGTGCGTTGAATGGGGAACGGGAATCAGAGGCGAATGACTCCTTGAACGTTAAGACCATTTAATGAGTTTGTAAGCATGCGTGCTAGCTTTTAGTTTACCACATGGCCCGGGGGGCAGAGTGGGTTGTCCACTTAGCAGTGGGCCGCCCATTCACCTGTTCAAAGTCTGTTCTTCTGATCAAAGTAGTGATGGGCAGGTGAAGCCTCATGACGCTTCGGGGCTTTTTTCCCTTCTAACTGTGCCGAAAAAGATTCGCAGCTTCAAGGCTTCGTTCTAAGTAAGAACAGTGACATCTGGTGGTCAACTACAATGACATCACCCTCTGAAGAGCACGGCTGAAGCGGCGTCCGTTTCAATGCCAGCTTTGTAAAAATCCTCTGAGGGTCCGGACCATGCTGGGATGTTCAGCGCCAAACCACTCGAAGGTGTCAAACCAAGGAAACGATCTGGACCAATGGAACGCTTCAGAACCATTTTGAACCAACGAAGCGCGATGTGAAGCAGCGATGCATAAAAGATACCGACTCTAAGCAGCAACCTCCAGGTCCGACGGATGGAGCAAATATGGAAGTGGAAAAAACATGCAGTTCACAGGGTGGCCACTGGAGGCTGGCTCCAAAAGCGAGTCAATCCCCGTAGACTCCCACGGTAAAACGGTCTTTCTTTGTTTTTTGATTGAGTGAATTAAGGGCGTGGCCTCTTGAGTAACACCTGGCAGGTTCTGTGGCTGCTGGGACAGAACCACGGGCCCGGCTCCGTCTGAGCTCCGCCTCTTTGCCCAGTTTAGGATGAACCACGAACTACGGGGCAGTTCGGCATCGGCAAGATGGCGACAAGTAAACCACCAATGAGAAGCCTCGTACGGACTCTGCTAAACGTCACGGACTCTGCGCTTCATCTTTGCGTGGATGAGTGAAGTGTTGGACACAGACTGATCGTGTCCTACAGCTGCTCGCTTTTAACGAGACTCATTCAAACAACATGGATCTGATGGACTGAGCGGAAACGATGGTTTGAACTCGATGCTTCTGCTGCGTGAGCGCCTCCTCCAGTCCCTTTCCATTTGTCACGTGTTCACGTCTGTGTGTTCACATGAGAATAGCTACATGTCTGCGCATCAGAGTGCACACAGAAGCCCCCCCCCCTCCCCCCAACCCATCACACACACACACACACACACACACACACACAGCGACAGTTTGAGTTGCTCTCACTGCCTTGGTCTGCCACTGTCCCAACGTGACAAAGCACAAAACTCCGTGAGGAGGTCCGAGGCTCCTGCAGTCACACACTTCCACTGAGCTTTGATGAGGAGACATCAGGGGAAATGTTTCGGCCTTTTCTGTGGAAACGCTGAGAAGAATCCCCCAGGGGTCTCAAGCCCACCGAGCGGAGACAATCTCCGCCTCTCCTCCAGTGGCTGTGTCTGAATGGGTTTATTAGCTTTTCTCCAAGCACAATATTTCTCCACACCTCTGCTCTGCTGTGCATGTGTGTGTGTGTGTGTGTGTGTGTGTGTGTGTGTGTGTGTTGTCTCAATTGATTTGACATCTCCACCTACAGGAGTAGACAGTCTAACCTTTCGCCCCCCCCCCTGTCTGAGTCACAGATGGGTGGACCATCATCTCAGGTCAGAGCAGGAAACTCAGGTCCTGCTGGGTCACATCCCATCCAGGAGTTCATCTGAGACACAATGTGCTCGGATCTCACAGGAGGGAACTCGGTGCAGCTCCAGTCCCTGTGAACTAAAGTGTCCTGGGGCGTCTGACAGGCGCTTAGAAAGAATCTGTACGATTATTATTATGATCTAGAAACATTTTTCTTTTGATTCAAGCCCTAAACCTCTAGCCTCTCCGTCTAGCTGCACCACTTCATACAGGTGAATGTGAAAATCGAGGTATGACAGGACGTCTACTCGCAGACAGAGTCTCAGACTGTGACTGGGACCGGAGACGACAGACGGCGCCGGCTGCAGAACCTCTCGTAAAACAAGGTGAAGTCTCCTGATTTGGTGAGTGAAGCTGCAGGTGGACTGAGCGGATTGTTGAGATGGGTAGGTGAAGGCTGACGCCATCTTTGAATCATTTAATAGGTGTTGATTTCCCCTCAAGCGCCACGTCCCCGCCTCAAGAAGAAATGAGATCTTTCAGATCATTGACCTGACGAGTCTCGGGCGATTCCTGTCTGCAGCTGTCGCAAATCTCTCTGCATCCGCCCGCTCATCCATTTCCCCTGTGTGTCCATGGACATGTGCATGGACATGTGCACGCTTGTTTGCCTGCACTGTTAATGTCAGTACCACAAACACCGTCTTCAACTCCAATAGTAGAACGTTATCAGAGCGAGAGAGAGAGAGAGAGAGAGAGAGAGGGGAGGGGGAGAGAGAGAGAGAGAGAGAGAGAGAGAGAGAGAGAGAGATTCTCCAACGAAAAGATACGATCACATAGATCTAATTTTGCAAATTGCTCTGGATTCAAAATCTGCTTCATCTGAGTTACACTTCACTCACGTGAGGCCTCTCTCTATTTGTATGAATGTCAGTGTCTTGTTGTTATTGTATCATAGGATTCATTTGAGCATCAGGTTCTAAAAAGATATTTGCTTCATAAAAGAAAAGGTCTTTGTAAATTCCATTTATTCATACGATGACCTAACAACAGCCCCGCCTCCACAGGCGTGTTCCATAAATATGTGGAGCTGTAAATAAAACGCAAACGACTGTGACCTTTCTTTCTCATTAACATGGACGACATACATTTGTTCAGCACCTTTAAACAAATGAATCTGTGTAAAGAGAAAGTTCAGAAATCCAAATATTGAAGTGGACATTAAAATATGAATTCACTGGTTAAATATGTTCATCTTGAAATGTCGAGTTTGTCCTGTTCTTTGACTTTTTCCTCAAAATGGACATCTGTAAATATTTTGCCTCTGATTTAGTTTGACTTGATTCTGAATATTTTGACCTTTGACATTTAGACTTTGTTCCCACGATGAAATGTATACGGTGGATTAGATTGGATTAGACAGGTGAGGGCAGAAGTGGGGAGACACAGCGAGGGGCAAACAAACAGAGAAAAGCCTCCGGCAGGAAGTGAAGCCTGGCAGCGTCGCCTTGGTCAGCAGCTCGAACGGGTGAGTTACAGCTTCCACAGTCTCTGTTTTCCTCTCGTCCGTGAAGAATCTTATTCAGGCGCTTTGACTCAGACCCTTGTTTCAAGAGACTGAGAAGTCGCAGTGAAAAGCAACAAATAACTATGTACGTATGAGTCAGGTCAAAACAGTGGTGGAATTCCTTATGACAAATAACTGTGGATCAGGGGGCAGGTTTATACCCCCCCCCCACACACACACACACACACACACACACACACAGCTCTGCCCTCCCCGAGGCGAACTAAACAGCACAGCAGATACCGAGGCTGACGTCATAGAGCAGTGGGTGAGTGGGTTTGGGCTGAGGAGGACCACCCTGACTCACTAGTTAAACTCACGACGGTCTGATTGGCTGCGACTCCTCGTCGGCCCGGGTTCAGAACAGGAAGTCACGGTCCTTCTACAGTCGCCGTGAAGCTGCCTGCACTGAGCGAGAGGACTCAGCGGCTGTGACGATGCTCCAGTGCATCACAAATGCATGTATATCATTTGCATCATGTGCTCAATCAACTGGACAATTTGTGCATGCACACACGCACACACACACACACACACACACACACACACACACACACTTGCAGTGAAGAGTTTGGGCACATCTCAAAGGACAGCTTCTGCATGAGTTGGTCCATGGTGGAGAAGAGGGGACCTTACAGCTGTTTGGAGCAGAATATGCCAGCAACTGACAGTGTGCCAAACAGGGCAAGAACTACACACACACACACACACACACACACACACACAGAGGGGCGGGGGGTGCATGCAACCACTCCTCTATAGAATCTCCTTCAGACATGCAGCGATTATGGATCAGCCTCATCCATGCGCAGAGCGGAGCTGCATGCGACTCTGCTGCAGCTTCCTCTGCCCAGTTAAAGAGAAGCCTTCGCTTTGCTGGCGTTTGTGCGCACGACCCCTCAGACACACGGGCCGGGTTCATTGGTATTAGAAAGGTAAATGTCAATCGTCGCCCGAGCAAATGCCTTTCGAGCTGGGAGCCGTGTCAACAAACCGAGTGACAGACGCGTTCTTTTGTTCCGAGCTGGTGTCGTAATGTGCAAAGATAATTCCCCGCAGGCCTTTTAGGTAATGAAGCGTTTTAAACCCAGAGAGCATCGTTTTCATGGTTCCGCAGAATCCTCAGAGTGAGATGAGCTGCCAAGTATCTCAGACAGGGAGGAGGAGGCCGAGTGAAGGTTTAACAAATCAACGTGGATCAAATTTAAACTCATTCACTCTGCGAAGTCCGTGTTTTGATCAAGTTGATGAGACAAATGGGTCATTCATGCTGCAGAGTACGAGGATTCGGAATGAAATGAGGGAAACAGGACCAAAATGGAGACTGCTCATGTGCAACTTGTTCCACACACACACACACACACACACACACACACACACACACACACACACACACACCCCCCTCCATGCTGCTGTGACCCGCTCGCCTCTGCCTCTCTGCCTCTCCATCACACCGTCTCCAGGCTTTGGCCGAATCTGCCTCCTCCCTCCTGGTTTCTTGGAAATCTCTCGTTGTTTCTGTCGTCCTCGCCTCCGACCACCGTCTCTCACGCTCTTCTGCTCCACATCACCTGCTCTTCATGCTTTTCAGGCTTTCCACTGTTTTCCACTGTGACTTTGAGTGTTTCATTGGCCAGCCAGCATGACCCCCGCCAACACTGTACCACATTCTAGTCATCAATCCAAGAAGACGACCAGATGGAAGGCTGATCCGACAGTTACAGAGACAAGGACCAGTCACATCCCACTGGCACATTCACAGGTGGTTTGGTGAAACATAAATCAGCATCTGATCAGAGAACGTTGGGCGCAGGCGAAATGATGCTATTTCATTTATTCTACAGCACAAACTGCAACACACTCTTTTCATTAACAAGACTTCACACCTCAACTTATTTTGTCATCCAACGATGGTGCGACATGAAAGTGAGACTTCTCCTGATCTGAGGAGAGGAGGACCGTTATGAGGCAGGTTACCATGGCAACACTGTCACGAGCTAGTGTTGTTATTGTTCCTACCTCCTGGACGAGTGGCCCATCGGGGTAAAACACCACGAACCGGACTGACTCCTGACAGTGAGGACATATTCATTCATATAAAGGTAAAGAAACAAACAGAGCCCCGAGTATTAACGGTGGAGCCACTTTAGAATCAGGTGACAACTCAATCTGCCAAAGCGTCAATATTCTATTCTACATTTCCCATCACACGCCGCCTCTCAGAGACAGGCCTGCATCAAGGTCCGAGAGGCCTCCACATGTCACAGGACAGTGTGCACACATGCTGCCCCCCCCCCCCCCACACACGGGGGGCGCTGTGACAGAGTGTTATCTTCATCATACAGATGGTTCTCTGGATTGTTCCTTGTTCTTTGGCTCCAGCTCACAGAGAATCACCCGCGGACAACTGCCCCGTCTCTGCTTCCACATCCCATGGTACTGGAGTTTGAATGAGGAGCTTCAACAACAACAACAACAACAACAACCCCCCTATTTCATTGGCATATCATGAATAAATAATTGTATAAAAGTATTTGACTTGATTTTTCTGGAGCTGGATATAGGCTACTGCAAGAAGAGCCTGTGCCCATTTGATGGTATTTATTGAAGTGAGGGAGACAAGCACACACACACACACACACACACACACACACACACCAGACTATCCCTCTATGGTTAATTTCTCTAAACTCACATCAAAGAAAATCACTTATCTCTTTTTGCCTCCAGGCGTCTCTGCACTGTACAATAAACACTGGGGTGCACACACACACACACACACACACACACACACACACACACACACACACACACACACACACACACACACACACACACACAGGGGTAGTAAAGCTGTGATTCAGTCACACTGAGGACCCCCCTTCTCTCTGCACATCCCTCTTATGCGTCATTTCACTCGGGTTGGAAAATGGGACATTTGTTGATGTTGTGGCGCAAAAACAACCAAACAAACTCGCACAGGTTTGTCACAGAAACATCCCGAACACGCATCGACGAGAAGCGCCATCGAGTTCCCACGGAGCCGTGGATCCGCACCTCAGCCCTTTAGTCACAGTGCGGCTGATTTCAGGCGCAAACACCGACATTTGGCGCAGAAGCCAAAATACATGTGGTCAACACACAAAGTTTCACCGCACAGATGCAGGAATTCACAGGTAAATACACGACCACGCGTCACAGAAGGTGTTACATTCATTCAGGTATTAGCGCACGTTGAAGTTACTGCGTCAAAATGAAGCAAAGTTGCACTCACCCACTCCAACACACGGATAAAGCCCAGAGGGAGTTTGAGCACCTGAAACGTTCCCACAGCCGCCAACTGCAGACACAGAGGAGGCACGTCACAAACAAAGCGCGGCTAATCAAACCGCACGTGTCCAATTGGTGCGTAATTACGCGCGAGTCAGCGTCAAAAGCAGCTTTTCCAATTTATCACGCACCTGGTTTGCGGTGTCCATTTCAGCAGATCGATATTTCTCCTCTCCCTCTCTTTCTCTCCGTGGCTCGGTTCAGTGAGTGTAAACAACCTCAAAGCCCACGCCAGGAGCCCACCGATGCTGAGCCCGTCGCGGGGGGTGGGGGGTGATTCTCCGCTGCGTTTCCGATTCAGACCGGAAAAACACGAGCGCTCCTCGGGTTCCTTTTCCTTTTTTCTGTCTAATGTTCTGTGGAGACGTCATGTTTGGGAACAACATGGAGCATTTTCATCAGTAAAAACGGGTCAATTTAATGTATTTTCAATGTGTCATCGAAACAAAACTAATATTCCAATCCACATCGGAACGACACGGAATACTGGTCATTTTGGCTTTAACATATTTTAATATGTTATATTACCAAACTGTAAGGTAAATCTCTGTGATTAAAAAAACAACAACCATCATTTAAGATGGATGCCAACAGCATTTCCGCAGGTGAGCCAAGTCATTTTGAATTGCCCTAGTGGCTGGGTGCAGTACTACAGGTCAGAATGGACTTAAATATGGGTCAGTGTTCTCACCAACATTATGCAATGTGACAAACAAGAATAAAACAGGAAGAAACACACATACATGGATTATTACACACACACATACACACACACACACACACACACACACACATTCAGGTGACTTTGTGTGAGGACCTACCACTGACTAGTTGGTCCAGATTCACAGTAGGAGCTCAGTCAGTTTACCATCTAATGAGGTTGAGAGAGAGAGAGAGAGAGGGAGAGAGAGAGAGAGAGAGAGAGAGAGAGAGAGAGACTGCAGGCGAGAGGGGGGGGGGGGGGGGGGGGGGGCTTCCTTCCTTGACTCTGCTGCACTGACGACAATTCCTGCAAAGCCAAGTGCAAACTGCTCTGACAGCGTGGCTAATTCTACAGCATCGCCCCGATCGCTCCCTCGCTTCTACTCTTTCATTTCCCCCTCCACTATCTCTCTCACCCCCCTCTCTAACACACACACACACACACACACACACACACACACACACACACACACACACACACACACACACACACTCCCTGCCTGAAGGGCTCTGTCCATGCGATTAGGAAATCATTGCATCTGATTGGCTGATATTTTCACCAGAGGAAATCAAACAGGATCAGAGCGAGAGGAACAGCTCCAGTCTCTGATGTGGATTTGCTCCTTTCAGGTCACGGATCTGGTTCAGATAACGAAGCGACACTCTGCTGGACGTCACGGCCGCCTGTCGTGTGACGGCACCGTGCGCGAGCATGGAAATACAGACTGTGGAGACCAGAGACCCTCCGACAGTTTCTGTGGCCTGCTTTTACACTAACTGACCTTCACATTTCACAAAGGCATGTTCATGCGACTTCCCTGTGGATATTACGTGATCTCACAAGCTACTAAAACACAGTCGGATCATCACACGTCTCCATGCTATTGCCAAAGGTTGCAATTACAAGACAATGATGAATCCAACATCTCCTTATTTAGTCTCTCCAAAGTGTTTGGCTCTGGGCTGGAGTCACCTGTCCCGCGCCAGGTAAGAGGGGTTTCGTGCCTCGGCCTCACAGGGGTCTCCTCGGCCGGGGGGCCGTGCTCGGCCCAAGGCCTCGGTCATCATGGCTTCGCTCCATTCGCAGCTCCACTGCTGTTCGCTTCGCCGAGTAAACAAGCGCATGCGCGTGGTCTCGCATGCAGGAATCCAAAGTGGAGGTCGAGGATCAAAGCTCACTAAAGTTGAGCTCGCATGCGTGTGACGTTCATGTGACACAATCACGTCATCCTCTGGCCAACTGCAATGAAGCTCCATGGGGAGTTCAACCTCAGTGACCCTCAATGTTGAAGTTCCAACCTCCAGTTGAGGGTTGAAGAAGAGCCTTCACCCCTTTGTGTCCAGACTGAGGAGGGGAAGCGGCTGACAGGGTTCCCTCTGAGGAACTGGGTTCACCCAGATGGAAGCACCTGGCCCGGGTCCAGCTCAGGAGACCAGTGCTTCTGGGACCTGAACCAAAACTCAGGTCAAGTGGAACGAGTGGAGGAGGCTCTGAGTCAGCAACACCGTCAATGCTGGATAGCAATGCATCACTCACTTCCTTCGATTCCTTCCCCTGCAGGAGTTGACTATCTCAGTCACTGCCACATCTTCGTGTATGTTGGGAAACAGATGCAAAGAACCCGGAGGAGCTCCCGAATTTCCCACTGTCACGTTTTACTGTAAAATCAAATTGAGTCTCTACATCTCAGGCTTGACTGCAAAACCCCAACTCCCTGTTTGCTCCCTGTCACACGCCTGTTAGTGTTGGAGCGACCTGATTTCATGGCTTCAGGCGGAGACCTGTCACTTACATGGACAGGTGTCAAAATGCATTTTATGAAAGTGCACGAACTCTGCAGACGCAGCGAGGAACACACCTGGGTAGAATAGCTAGAGGGTAGAGAGAGAGTGTGTGTGTGTGTGTGTGTGTGTGTGTGTGTGTGTGTGTGTGTGTGACAGAGAGAATCCAAGAGAAAGTAGAGTAGTGGATGATAAGCAGGGGGGAAGATGCAGAGTATGGGGGACGATGCATGTTCCTCTCATGTTTGACCCCCGGAGCTTCATGGGGCAGATTTGCACAGCAGCGGAGCAACAGTACGGGAGAAGTGGCCGTTCTTCTTCTTCGGGTTTAAGCCTCTTTCATATTGTGACATACAGAGGAATTATAGCACAGAGACTAGATCAGCCACTTCTCCATCCCACCCAACAATGCAACATGCCGGGACTCCACAGCAGTTACTGCTGAGCACGAGCTGCTGCCTCTGGTGCTGAGGCAGATTCTACTGTGGAAAGGTGGAACATTCAAAAACAGACGTTTTTACATTTAGTCTAAAGGCAAAGGGGTTGACATACAAATGTGGAATAATAATGGGGAGGTTGGTACATTTCACACGGGCTGGTTAATTAAACCTATCCTCGTATGGCTGTGACGACACAAAGCAAAGGAACGTGATTAGATACTGGAACAAAAGACGGGCTTTGGAAAATGTTTCTGGGTAAAATGGCATTAGCGCTGGTCTCATTCTGCAGCGGTTAGACAGCGTACATAATCAGGATTAACTTTAGCATGATGGGAGGAGAGAGAGAGTCAGGGAGAGAAAGGGCGAGAGAGAGAGAGAGAGAGAGAGGAGAGAGAGCACCATGGGAAGAGAGAATCCACCCTCAAAGTCACTAGATAGAGACAGATAGCAACACTGGTGTAATTATTGTCAAGTGCTTTGGTTCCATCAGTGCCCATTGTTTATACATTTACTGTTTTACCATCCAATAATGTTCAAGTATTTTTCAGCAGTGAATGTGTAATCATGAAATGATAAAGCAATATTTGCACTTTAGTTTTTTTATGGGTGGCTTAACAAAAAAAACACATCTAAGAGCGACTCTGTCTCATCTATTTCTCCTGGTGATGTTTCGGAGAATAAGAGCAGACATGTGATCCTGAAATGAGGAAACGAAAAGAGGCTGAACGGAGAGTGGAGGAGCAATATTATAGCAACACAGATACAACCATAATGATGTCAGGAGTAATCTGGTACTTGTGTGTCATCACCTTCTGACAGAGCTCCCACTCTGAATAGTTTTGACCGTGTGCTTTCAGCCACATGGAAACCGAAACAACATGGAGCAGAACATTTCCGCCGCCTCAGTGTGAGGGAACACAGAGGGATTAGAAGATCTGCAGGGGAGTAACTGATTAACATGGCGGCACATTTTCCCCTCCATGTTGTGATGGACAGACGGCTGCGTCCTCACACTCTCACACGTGTGCGAGAGCGTGTTCAGACTCACGGGAGCTTGAAAACCATCCCACTGCAAACGTGCAGGGCAGCGTGAATATCCACTCATTCAAACAGCCGTATGAAACGTCTCCTTCATACGGGACCGTCAGCACCAGGTCCACTCCCCCGCCCCGAGTCCATTGTCCGTCAGCGGTTGGCAGACTGATGCAAAAGGGGAAATTAAGGATGATAACAGATTTATGCAATGTGTTGCTAGGCAACTAATCCAGCAGGCACCGGGTGACGAGGCATGTACGTTGTGACAATGATGACCAATTATCTCTGGGCTGCCGGTCGCGTGGTGAACGTGTCCCGCGGTGTTTAGGCGTCTCGCAGGCTGCAGCGGCGCCGCACAATGTGCAGCCACGCACGGTGTCAACTGGACCTGAATCACAGTCTCTCGGTCTGCGTGAGAAACAAATCCGTCCCATGAGCAATGTTCAAATCCTCAGGCCAAAAGAGACGTGTTACATAACCTGTTACTATGTGCTGCAGGAAACGTGGCCCGCCTCCAGTACTCAGCATAACTGTTGTACTATTTTACCTTGTGTGATTCAAAACAAATCCAAACCTCATTCCTCACAGAACTCTTTGCAGATTCCACGAACGAATAGATGATTTATGGCGCCATCTGTCGTCTTTTAAGAGATTGCCACTTTACAGTAGTTGCATCATAGCTTCAATTTATTTTGTTCGTGATGTATCAAACAGAAGAGCAAAAACAGCAGTTAACTATATAACAATATAGACAGATTTGACCATTTCTCACCAAAGTCTAAACAGAGGCAAACATGTACAATGGTTAAAATCATTTATTCTGTCAACAAAGTGACGTTGATTATCAAAAATAACTCGGCATTTCATACACTTCAAAGTGCAGTGCTCTATATAAATATAAATTCATATGTTTGTTAGCTCTGGTGAAATAATAGAAGTCTATATTTGGACTTTTAAAGGAAGATCCCACTGCTCTTTAACATTCTTTCAAGCTTTCTGGATTTCAGGTGGCACCCTCATCACCAACGCTGTCGTTTGTGGTGAGGTCAGAAAAGTATCAACACATACAACGTCATTATTTTCTTTAGAAAAACGTCCTGCTTTGATATTAAATTGATGTCATAGTAAAAGCTGCCGGATTGACCAACCAAGAGAAAGGTGGCATCAGTAAAAATCCCTTCAGTGAACACATGCCACAGGAAGTCTCTGTGTTTACGTGGAGAAGCGCCTCACTGCTCCATGTCATTGTCATTCTGCAGAGTTTTCATTGCCAGGCCCCACAGAGTCACACTGGAGATGAACTGCCCCTCACTGGACCTGTAGGAGCCGGTGCTGGTTCTGCTGGAAGATGAGCCGCAGTGACTGTCAGTGGGCGGTAGGTAAGGCCTGCCCACCAGACCTCTGCCCATCTCCACAGACATGCCAGTCCCATTCTCCACATACGGGCCGTACACCACCTCCTGAGACAGGTGGTGCTTGGCCAGTTTCGCGTGGTCTGGAGCAGCCAGGCCTGTGCTCTTGTCCTGGTGGGTGGAGGAGAGGAGGTGATGGGGCACCAGGGAGCGCAGCTCTGGGAGTGGGGTCGGGGTTGAAGCTGGGCTGAGGTGCACGCTAGGAGACGGCGTGTCCATGTGTGGTGGTGGCTGTGCTGCTGCTGGTGGTGGCTGTGGTGGTGAAGGAGCTGGGGGATTGGGTTCCTTGAGCCCGGTGTGGGGCATCATGGTGGAGAAGTTCTGCTCACGGGCAGAAGCCGGAGACTTCCTGTGGCTGACAGCTTTGGAGAGGGAGGTGGCTCCGTCCGAGGTGTGCGGCGTCTCCATGGAGCTGTCAGTGACCGAGCTGTCGCTTGGAGCTCCCTTACAGTGCATGTTACTGTGCCTCCTCAACATGGCAGAGCGGGTGAAGCTCTTGCCGCAGGCGTTACAGACGTAGGGTTTCTCACCAGTGTGAGAGCGTATGTGACGCTGCAGGTCCCCTGAGCCTACAAAGCACTTTCCTGCAAGTAGGATACGCACAAAGTGTATAACACCTTGCAAAACGTCCCATACGGTGGTGGAAAGTATATTTGTTAATGGAGTCTATTGGGGTGGGTTTCAAATTTTGCTCTCATGCTTATTTAAGCTCGACTGATAGGCATTTTGTCATGCTGCGTAAACACAATAAACAGAAATCATACCTAACACAAAGCCATCGAACTCCTCTGAAGGCTGCTGGGACTTACCACATGTGGCGCAGCTGTGTGGTTTCTCTCCAGCGTGGCGGATCTTGTGCTTCAGAAGTTTTCTGTGCGTGTTAAAGGATTTTCCACACTGGTCACAGGTGAATGTCTTGTCTATGGCGTGAGTCCTCTTGTGCTCCTTGAGGTTGCTCAAGTTGTTAAAACCTTAGGAGTAAACATAAACACAAACAGCTCATCATTTTCCAGTCTATTTGATCAATTGTAGAGGCTAGCATCAATTTAATTAAAATGTAATAGTTGAAAACAAGATGTGACTTACCCCGTCCACATATATCACAGAGATGCGGCTTCTCTCCGGTGTGGACCACTTTGTGACGTTGGACATCTCCTGAGGCTGTAAAACTGCGCACCAGTGAGAAGTGTTACTCATTCATTTCATTCAGTTGATTCAGCTATCGCCAATATGTCTTTGTAACATCTCAATATAGAATTTCAAACAAACTGAGAACAATATATGCACGTGTGGAGGGAAAGAAATAGAATATAAATAAGAAAAACTTTACCTTTTTCCACATAACTCACAGATGTATGGTTTTTCTCCAGAGTGTCGTCGCAGATGTGTCTGTAAATTTCCTGCCTGCAAAAAAAAATCATTTACAAATCTGAATATAAAGTGACCAGCTAAGAATAACGATGCCATACTGGGAGGATGAGAGACAGATGCACCAGACTGTACCTGTGAGAAATATCTCCCACACACATTACACTGAAAAGGCTTCTCACCTGCAACAAACAACATAACGGGGTGAGCTGACATATGTTGTTGTGTATGGTTATTGATTCATAATTATCTGAACATACCAGTGTGTGAGCGCTTGTGAAGCTCCAGGTTGCTCGGGTGTTTGAAAATCTTCCCACAGACGTCACAACAGTACTGCTTCTGTCCCGTTTGCTGTTGGGACTTTTGCTCTTCTTGCGTCACAGGTGGAGTGTCTGCTTGTTGTGGGTCTGCCGTTATTTCAGGAACCTTCTCCTCGCCCGCTGTGACGCACTCAGCGGGAGGTGCCGGCGGTTCAGTCTGGACTACGGTCTCCTCGGGGTGACTCTCTTTGGGACAGCAGAGGACAGGCTCACTGACGGACTCAGCACACATCTCCTCCAGAGCTTTCTGAGACCTCAGGTAGTTGTACTTTTTCAGGTACACGGCCTTCTTGGGTCGCACTGGTCTGTTGAGCATGGAGTCTGCTGTGTCGGCGTTTGGAGCGTTTAAATTGTCAGAGGGCGTCAGAGAGGAGACGGGGTTCTTTTCCACTGCCACTGACATAACGGGAGGATTAGGCTGAGCTGTGTTTGCGGAGCATACAGACGTGTTGATGCCTCCCTGGTTGACACCAAGGGGACACTGCTGCTCCTCCACCACTGCCAAAGGACCTGGGCCTTGATTTGCGTTATTCGTCTGCATTGCACTTTGTTTGAAGTACTGCTTGCTGTAGAAGTTTCGCAGCTTGTAGCCGTGGACTAACTGTTTCTCTACAGGTGCCTGTGTGCTGCTGCTTGTGTCACAGTTGGAGCCGCTATTAGACACAGAGACCGGCAGCCGTTTTGCGTGGTCCATGTCACTGGGATGGCCAGACCTCTGGGTTTCAGAGGGACAGTTGAGGTCGACATCGTGAGGAAGACTGCTGCCCAACAGGCAGTCGTGCTCAGAGCTCAACATGCCCGGGAGAGAGAAGGATGGGATTTCTACGGGTGGAGGACAAGGCTTGAGGAAAGCATTGCACATGCTCTGCACGTTTGGAACCTGCAGGCACTGAGCGATGTCCAGGAGAGCTTGCACGTTATCTTGGTTGATGTCGAGGTGGGAGGTGTACATGTAGTCCAATATTTGGCCGATGCCACTGACATCCTGGATCACCAAGTTGAAGACTTCATTCTTTTGACTGGGGGAATTTTGGAACAAAGACCTGGGAGGAAGAAAGAGAGGGGAACAATCTGTGGCGAGGAGAGATATTCTGCACAGTGGTGTCATGAAACGCATGGTCAGAGAGGTGAGTTAGATATAGAATACAAGTCCGGTAATTGATAGTTTCAATAAATAAATAAGGACGATTCTTGTGAACTGGGCCATCAACGCACCTGAAGTAGGAGCTGAAAGCAGCAAGGACGTTCTTGTGGGCTTTGAAGCAAACACCTTTGACCACCAGCATGCAGTCACACAGCAGCCCCTGGATCCTCTGCTCCTGGAGCTGCTGCAGCAGGTACGAGCTGTGGCTGGACAGGGTGTCCATGGTCGGTGGCTCAACAACTCTGCTCCGACTTCTCCATCAAAACACCTGGACAAACACACGTCAGTTAGTAAAGGTACAATGTTTAGAGTTTACTGACGACAACTGATGATAATGAAAACCCCTTATCAAACCTGTCTATTCCAAACAACCCTAGGGTTGCTTTCAACTATTATCAGATCTCAAAAAGTATAGATTTTTCGAACTAAAAACATGGTGGTGCAACCTGCTGGCCTCCGTACCTAACTACCTCCATACTCTTACTGGGTTATATAACTAAAACCTTTAGTTCAGGTGATTGAACACACCAGTTAATCTATCAATAAAATCCATCAACTAGGAAAAACTGCATCTAACTCTCGCACACTAGAACTTCAAAGAGTTATTAGCTCGCTTAAGCCACCTATTTCAGTACAACCAGATTAGATGTGATGTAAAATTATGTCCATTTCAATATTGTTTCAAAGTTCATTAACCAGGCAGACTCCAAAGTGTCTATGCTGCGAGACCACCCATGCAAAAATTGGGCCAAATGCTAGGATGCTAACAGGCAAAAAACAAAACTAAGCTAAGCTAACGAACAATAATCAGCAGTGGGGCGTTTGAGTCAGTCCAGTCTCACTGGAGAACCGTGTAGATACACAATGAAAGTCTTCGATACGTTAAGTAAGTTAATGTATCAGAAAAAGATCAGTCCAGACCTGTATGTGATGTTTCCACCTCTTATTTGGATGATAGGTCACTTTTCGGTGGTGGGGGAAGTTGCGTCACTTCCGTGTACAGGTTGTTTTGGGAGCCGCTGAAACACAAACCGGAGGAAAATGACGTTTAATGTATCTTTGGTGGATTTTGCGTGGCTTAATTTTCATAGCGC
Source organism: Chascanopsetta lugubris (assembly GCA_016785325.1). Lineage (NCBI taxonomy): Eukaryota > Metazoa > Chordata > Actinopteri > Pleuronectiformes > Bothidae > Chascanopsetta > Chascanopsetta lugubris. Next base: position 39,649 of record JAFBJT010109036.1, read on the forward strand.
ACATGCTTAAACATGTCTGCATATGAATCATATGAATTCATATGTAAGTGGGGCAAGGGGAATAAGAGAGAACATTTATGTAGGAACCTTTCTGCGTTGCATGTACGCACGGAAGACTATGATTGCTGCAACAGCGTGTCTCTGCGGTCACGTTTGTTTTTGAAAGTTTCCATGGATGGACGAACACGGAAGCTGTCTGGCGTATTAATTATATTTCAGAAGTTAAACGATTTTAACTCGGCGACTGTCTGTGTTTGTACACATCCTGTATGAACACAACTGTTGGCTTAGCTTAGCATTCGTTAGCTTTGGATAACGTTTCTTGTCCATAGTTGCCGCATCGGGTTTGTTCTTAAAGCGAGTGTGTCATTAGCCAACTTTATTGAGTTTAGATAGCCCAGTTTTACCCGTGTATAAGATGGTGTTTTTCACGTGCAACGCATGCGGCGAATCTCTGAAGAAAGCTCAGGTTGATAAACATGTGAGCATGTGCCGGGGTTGCCAGGTCCTGTCTTGCATCGACTGTGGAAAAGACTTCTGGTAATGATCCATCCTTCCTTTCTATGATCCTATTTATTCACGCTGCCCTGGATCTCACAGTGCGGACAGAAAGACGTGCATTGAACATTGTTTTCTCTGTGCACAGGGGTGATGATTACAAGGACCACCTTAAATGTATCAGTGAGGATCAGAAGTATGGAGGCAAAGGCTACGAGGCCAAGGCAAACAAAGGGGACGTGAAGCAGCAGCAGTGGATCCAGGTGATATATAAAGAAATGACCTCCATCTTTATCATACACGTACCACAGTGCTCCTGTTGTAATGGGCCTCGTGCTTTGGGATGTTGTATCAGGGACCACCACAGCAACATTGTAAAGAATGAGTAGACTGACAACATTATGTGTGTGTCGTTACATCTTTTCACTGTAGAAAGTCAATGAGGCCATGAACCAACCCGGGATCAGTCCAAAGCTAAAGGATGTGCTCAAACAAGTCAGCATGTACGACAATGTCCCAAGAAAGAAGGCCAAGTTTCAGGTTAGTGTTTGTTCCAAGTGTTCCAGTCATTTCAGATTTGTCACACTGAACGTGGGGCTTTGTCCTTTGCATGTTGTCAGAACTGGATGAGGAACAGTCTCAGGATATCCAACCCCAGCCTCCATGAGGATGTGTGGAACATCATCGCTGCAGCTGATGCAGTGAGTTCTGTACATATCTGCAGAGATACTTTTGCTTCCAATTCAAATCAGATGCAACTTTTTTTTATTATGAATTCTAATTTTGCATTGCATTTCCTTTTGCTGTTTTGATAATCTCAAGATTCGTGTGTCATACATATCTACGCTAATTTTCAATCATTATCCACCAGGCACCGGAGGCCCCCAAGAAGACTGAAAAGAATGAGCCTGCGGCAGCGGCTGAAGTTCAGGTTGATACCAATGGCACTGAAGATCAGAACGGAGAGCCGGTTGTTGAGAAGAAGAAGAAGCTGAACAAAAGGGAGCGTAAAGAGGCCCGTCAGCAGAAGAACAGCAAATCTGCAAGAAAAGCTGAACAAACAGACACACCGGAGGGAGAGGAGGATGGGCAGATGGGCAAGAAGAAAAAGAAGGACAAGAAGAGGAAGCATGGCAGTGAAGAGGACGGAGGTGAAGAGCAGAATGGGCACAGCGCTGACAACGAGATATCACGCAAGAAAAAGAAGAGTAAGTGAAGACTCTTAACAGATGCCCCAAGAAATGAGGGCAACTGGACTTTTACTTTTAATGCTAAAATACTCTGTTTACACCGTGTAACTCTGTTGCCTCCTTTTAGTGGTTGAAACATCAGAGGCTGCTGACACACCCACACCAGAGGAGTCTGAGGATCAGACAGCTGCCAAAGGTAACGCAGTTTGATTCATACCTTTGCATCATGTCTCTCAAACACACAGTCATTGACGACGAACCACTAGGGGTCAGTGTTGTTTCTGTATTTTCCCTCAGTGAATATTCTCCATAGAGGAATCCAATTAATGCCATTTGTCATCTTGCAGGCAAATTCAACTGGAAGGGGAATATCAAGGCGTTGCTAAGAGACGCACCCGACCAGGAGCTGCAACTGAAGAGACTCAGGAAGAAGGTGAGATGAGGATACTGTTTGAATTAGAGTTCATCTTGTCTGACCTCTACACCCTATGTGCTCCTCTGAATATATGTTTTGGTCTGACGTGATCTTCAGAGTCTGTCTCTGGTTCCACAGGTGCTGGCTGCCTACTACTCATTCGCTGCTGATAAGAATTTTAAATCAGAGGAGGAGGTTCAAGCACTTTTCAACAAGAAGATCAATGGCAATCCCAAGTTTAGACTTTTAAAAGACAGAGTTAAACTTGTCCAGTAAACATGTCAATTCCACATCTCTGGCATGAAATGTCTAGTGTCCATAGAGTTTTAAAATTGGAATGCGTTTGTTGTCCGTCGCCCTCCCTCCTGAAGTTTTTTCTACAGATGGCATGATCTTGAAGATTAAACGGTTTTATACGAGATATCATTAAGTGTCCTGTTCCTGCCCAGTGTTTTACAAGCCACCCCGCGGCTCGCCTCTTGTTTTTACATATAAAATGACAATTGTGAGATAGACGATGACTCTCCCCTACATTCCAAGGCCACGGTGAGGCTGGGAAATGGCACTTTATCTGCAGGATTGGATGTTGGGAGTGGGGGAAGGGAAACAGGAGAGGTGCACCTGAGGTGAATTTGACTCTCACACGGGACGAAGCTAATGCACATTCCTCGGCACCCCGAACGGGGTTCACTTGGCTGTGGACACAGAAGCTCCATAGAAGCAAGATGCTTGGTGTCAGCCTCAGGTGAAGTTTTAGTGTTGTCTGATTTTTCCACTGCTAGAATGAGCGCGCACGCACATACACACACACACACACACACACACACACGCACACACACACACACACACACACACACACAAAGCGAAACAGGAGGAAATTTGCCCAGCTTTATGAAGCTCAGCTAATCCCAGCAGGTTTAACACTGATGCTCATTCATCACCCTGCTTACCTGTAATTGAATATTACATACTTTCGGTATTAGTCAAGCTGTTACTCAGGTTTGCTAGTATTAAAATGGTGTTTTCTAGTCTGCTGAGGGACTCTGTAATGCTTAGAGCTTTTGTTTTAATCCAGGCCTCACAAGATACTGAAAAACACAAAACTGAGCCTGTCCCCACTGCTGCAAAACAAATCTGGCTTGCCAGATCTCTGTCTTGATTCTGACATTAAATATAATGGGAAGAAATGTGTCTTCCTCTTTTTTTGAGCTCTGTCTTAATATCTTTTCCTGCAATTATTTAGCACTACATGGGGACACTGCAATGTCTGAAACAACATATGGTAACATGATGTAACAAGGTGGCTCCTATAAAGAAGCCCCCCACCTAAAGGTCATATAAAATTCCTATTCTAGGGTGTGTGAAAACAAGTCATGCATTCATAACCATCATCCCTGTCCTCATCCCACTCATCCTCTTCACCTCGAGTGTTTTCAGTCGAGGGAGAGATGGGACCATGGTCTCAGCAGTGTCAGATTCTTTGCCAGCGCTGTGGAAATGTAGCTGTTTAAGATCAATGTTGGAATGGAGCCAGTGACTATGCATTCTGCAAGGTTTGTAAGGAATTAGGGTAAATACGACAACAACAACAACTTCCATTTTAAATGGGAAAATGTAAAGTATATGCTCGGTATTGATTCATACAACTTTTAGTATACAGTAATTTTGTAATATTGTATTATAACAATGGTAAATATAACAATAATTTTAGTAATCACTAATTGTATCATCATTATCATTGTTGATAATGATTTTGACATTTTTACATTCACGTTTTTTATGATTGAGTATTTTTTTATTCTAAGACTACAATTGTCGCTCCCAATTACGTCACAAGAAAGCGACTCATAAGCAAACCGGAAGTGCCCTTTATTCTCCCCTTAGCTCCCCTCGCAGGGCTTAAGTTAGTAGTGGGCTGGTGACAGCGTCAACAAGATGCTGAACGACAGTGAGCTGGCTACGCTGCGGAACAGATTTAGGAAAGATGCGGAGTTTCTCATGCAAGCAACCACGGCGGCTGACGAGGATGAAAAGAGTAAGACATCTGGCGTCCTATCTAATTAGCCAAGTTTAGCCTGGTTTACAGTCAACGCTAACGCTCTACTGTAAGTGACAACGTCACTTCTCTCTGTATTTGGCGCAAACATCCTGAACGGAGACGGCCCATGACACAGCGCTGTATATGACATCCGGTTGTTAAAATATTCATCCTGGAAATGAGACTCCGCATAACTGAGTGGTGGTTAGCATGAAATGTTCTGAAGCAGTCGGCGAGGCAATACATTGTCACTACAGTCTAAAATTAAATCCGCACTTTCCTTTTGGAACCTGCTAACGCTAATGCTACCTGATATAGCTGTCCTTGATATACTGTAATGACGCCTGCAATGTGCAGTGTCAGTGGAAACTATCTGGTGTAATGTATAGTGGTGCTATCAAACTGTTGCGTGGCAATGTTGTCATTTAATTGACCCTTACTGTAAAAAACATCTCGCCACACAGTCAACAAGCACGTTTGGAAGAGAACAACTTGGATTAGTAGCATCATTTTTTAAAAATAGCATCAACACCTGCAAACGTTTCCAACAATCTTACCCTGTTCATTTTGAAGAGTGCTTTAAAGGTGCAGTGTAAACGATTTCCGTCAGTTTATGTCACTTCTATCTATAGGTACAAATTATATACTGGCATTTGTACATATGTATCATCACCTGAATGTATGACGCTCTTTTCACATGACTCCAAAAGTTGCCTTTGAATGTCTGTTTACATCAGGAGCAGGTCCTCTCCACGGGGGCCGCCATGTTTTTTCATTAGCCCTGAGCGGACACACTAAACACCTTCCGAGCTGTATTGGCAACTGAGGGTTACCGTAGTATCTCCTGCATGCTCGAAAGTGAAGGGTGAGGTGAGGGTTACAACGTGCAACTTCACCACTAGATGTCACCAAATCGTACACACTGCATCTTTAACTTATGTATAAATCAAAAGACCCCTTGATTGTGTAGAAGACACACACAGAAAGTGTGACCACAGCACTGCTGAGGGGGGGCTCTGTCCTCAGCTGGCTCGGCGGACAGTGGTCCGGCCCTGAGACACTGTTTGGCTCATCCCCAGCGATTCTTGATTGTTTTGACTGAGACCAAATGCTGTGTCAGCCCAGCGACATGCTACAAGGAAACCACACACCTCCTCTGTCCCTGCTCCGGCACCGTTCCTCTGCCAGCGCAAACCCAGCGCCGTAACACAAGCCACAGACCAAACACTTGTCAGACTCTTGCCTCTCATATCAGCGTCTGCCATTATCCCAGTGAATCCACTTGCTACACAATACACTTGTACACAACGTGGACGGCGGAGCATCGCTTTGGTTAAAGATGTAGGCCAACTATTTGTCTCGTCACAGGGGGCTTGGAGTTCATCGTGAACCCAGCACAGAGTAGAACAGCACTTTATCAGCCAACTACAGATTCTGATATGTTTAATCAACCGGTAAATGATAGAGATGAATCGCTCTCAGCGAGGGAAGATTATATCCAGGAAAACAGTCACTTTCACCTTAAAAGCTCCTGAAACCCGTCCGGCAAAGATGTAGCCCACTCTGAGTCAGAAGCCGTCCTTCCTGCAGCTTTTGAAAGCAAGAGTCTGTCATTGGTTTCTGAAACACATTTTATCCAATCATTTGAAACCGTCTGAACAATCTGATAACATCAAAAAACAGAGAGAACAAAATAATCATGTGGACCAGCTGTCACCTGAACTGACCCACCTACTGTACCTGCATGCACACTGTGCTCTCACTCTCAGTGCAAACAGCCTTTGGAATTAGAAGAACACAGAACTCAGAATGTAAACAGACCTGTTCTCCCTGCACCGCCTCCTCCACTCTGCTAATCAGAACTAACGGGAGGAGTCGGAGTGTATCTTGCCTACACTTGTTAGCTTTACCAGCGTTCTGGGGTTCACATATTTATTCATCGTGGATTGTATTTTGCCCTCAAAGTTGACATAACTGAAACTCTGTGATATTTCAGGTCCGGAGGAAAAAGATGCCAAGCCCCTCCCTCGCATAAACAGACACTCTGTCTTCTGGATCGTGGCATCTATGGCTGTGACCTACTACATCGATTTCTTCCGTAACATCGTAGATAACGATGACATCAAGAGGTGACTGAGTAATGAGAAGGGCTCCGAAACGTTTGCGCCGTTGTTAAATGTCCATCCTGTTTAAATACATTTCTCCCTCTTCCTGACCCCCTTTACTCCAGCTGGTGGTTTTATGTGGGTCTGGTTCTCCTGGGACTCTGCCTGTCTCTGGCCATGTTTTGCATTGTGTACCTGGAGTGGTTCAAAGGCATCACGAACTACGACCAGGAATACCCTGCTGTTCCTCCTCTCACCACTGCTGCCTTTATTGCTGCGTCATTAAGGTAAGAGCACAAACAGAAAACAGATGGTAGGTGGTGTGAAGTGCTGTGTGCTCAGACATTGTCTGGGTTGTAATAACTCTTCAGTTGAGTTGCTGTTGCCATCTACCTGCTGCAACCTGTCTTAGTGTCGCCATTAGACCTCTGGCATCAGCAAAGTTTGTTCACCCTCAGAAATACACGTCGCTGGATATGTTCTCTTTGTTATCTATTGAACTTCTTGCACATCATCTAGGTCAGAGGTGTCCAAACATACAGAAAACACTCAAAAGGCTGGGCCACGATTAAAGTTTAAAGTATGATGCATTCAAGTGTCATGTTTGGGCATATTCCATGTCTACATTCCTAAATTAATAGAGTTACACGTGATTGGCTGCATAGATGTACCCAATACAATGGCCAGTGTGTGTATACCATTATCAACACTTGACATATTCTATCTGTCTATTTTGAATATACTCATTCAATTCACATTTCTGGACTCATAAAGAAAGATTACGTCTTAAAATAATGAATCTAGTGTCTATAAATGCCCTGTGAAAACACAGAGAAGCTCCTTAAAAGTGATGTTGATGTGTCCTTCTCCATCAGCTTCAACATAGCACTATGGCCAGTGTGGTCCTTCTTCACTCCACTCATCCTCTTCACCCAGTTCATGGGCGTGGTCATGCTCATATCTTTGCTTGGATGAATGTTACAGGTGAGGACAAGGCCTGTGTTTAAACTATGTGACTATTTCAAACTGGTGACCACTGTGTGTTCATGCGTTGTGGAGGATGCCTTCTGGATTGAATACTTTCTGGATTGAATACTTTCTGGATTGAAAGTACGACTAGTATTTTGTTCTTGAATCTCACCTTGGTGTAATCTGTGTTTTCTGTTTTGCAGTGGAGGATCGACGCCCCGTTAACCTCAAGGCTGACTTATACATATTTGATCGTTTTTCTTCCGTTCTCACAAACACACTGTTTTGCCTTCACTTAACCTCACACCTTACTCTCAGAATGAAACACTGGAGGCAACACGCGAAACACAACTCTGTCATGAAAATGTTAACAGGCCTTTTCACAGCAAACATGTTATAGAAGAGGAGTTAGTCACAGTTAACGCTGATCTGTTCAACTGGACCAGTGTCACATGACCCCAACAATCATACACTCTTCTTTTGTCTTTTAGCTACATGTCAAAATGTCCTCTGTGATATTAGCCTGTTGTAGTTATCTATGTGTGTGTGTGTGTGTGTGTGTGTGAGAGAGAGAGAGAGAGAGCACTTGGGAAAATGTGTTTGACCGTTTAAAGCTATGTTAAAATTTAAAAAAGTTAAATATTTTCTATCCCGCACTTTGCGTTGCGGTGTATGAAGAAGCCGACTTGTCTGTTTAAGGTCTTGAATAAAGTTTTTCGTTAAACTAATTTTAACAACGCGTGTATATTTCTGTGCATCATCAACAAACAAGAGTAATGAACCTAATGTGCAGTTGTTTTGGGTGATGAGGACTAGATAGTACATTCCTGTTGTACCTGCATGTTCACACACGGGGATAACTAATGCGATGTAAAGCACTGGTACCCATGCTGCAGGTGTTCAGCCCAATAAATACATGAATCAATTAGAATATATAATATACTGCATTTGCAGAAACATTACTTGGATTATAAAGGCCTGTCTCTAATAATTACTCCTCTCATATAGATATAATGAAAACAAGGATTAACATTTGAACATATGATACAGTACCCAACTTAATTTGACATTTGACTAAAGTAAACATTTTTAAAGCCAATGAACTGATGCATTCTATTGATACAAACCGCTGCGTGTTCTGATCAATGATGCCTCACACTTGGCATGTTAAGATTATTATATCATTGGTTCAATCCTCTTTTGAAGTTGATAGTTATTCTCCAAATGCCGAGGAGAAAACCAGGCCTCCAGCCTTTGATTGTATGTCAGGGTGTAAACGATGTGTCATCACTATCTGTCAGTAAACAAGGAGGAGGTGAGAGAAGGTGGAGGAGGTGAGAGAAGGTGGAGGAGGTGAGAAGCTGAGATTCGATCAGAATGTCCTGGAATCAGAGTCTCAGTCTCCCATTAAACCTCCCTGATAACGAGCAGACGTTCGAATCCCGCCTTGATCTCGCCGATTCGAGTTGATCAAACAATCGATACTCAGCGGCGGATGAACATAATGTGATCATCTCTGTGATGTTTACAGACACGCTGATTGGCCCCCCCGCACGCGCACAGGGCTGTGATTACGCAACTCTGCTGCCGCGCACACGCTGCACGCGTGCGCACTGGATGTTTACTGTCTGATCATTGAACCGTGTGTTTTGCTAATCACAACATTATCTGTTCAACGACGAGCCCGAGCGAACCAACTGTGGCCCCGGCACATCTGTGCGTAAAGGCGCACCACCCTCCTTCTTACGCACCGCCTCAGGGGCCACGTCCACACGGCGGGCCCCTTAAAGGAGTTTAGTTTGTCCCTTCTGGGCTTCTTTACAGTAGCCCAGAACGGACAAACTAAACGCCCCAAGAAGGACCCGTCCAAACAAAACCATCAGTACAATGTGCTATATTCAGTTTATGTGAATGGTTGTCTTCCCTAAATCTCGCACAATGTCCCTTTAAAGGATGAACATCAAAATCATCACTTCATACCAACAGGCTGTTTGTAAACTTTGAATACAGCGGTAGGACCCGGGTCCCCGAGGGGCTCCCAGGGGACCGAGGAGACCCCCAGGCGTAGAATGGGGTCCATTGTGAGGCCCGTGATCAGTTTCACTCATGTGACTCATGTGACGCGCTCTTTAAAGAGGCTCGTGTGTTTTTCCCACAGACACTGGAACGAGTCATATGTGAACGGGGCTATAAAGGCCTCCATCACCTCCATCACCGACCCACACATGACGCGTCAACGCACTGTCAGCAGACTGCACCTCTGCCGCGCTGACGGTGGAACCGGGCTGTTTGGGTTTGGGTTCCACCTCCTCACAAAAAGCCATTGTGGGATTTCACCATTGAAATCCGATTCCCGCGGTTTCTCTGTGGATGAGAGGAGGTGGTGGCACTTTGAGGAGCTCTGAGTCAGGACGGGTCAGTCTCCTCCACCCTGGAGACACGACTGTCATCGTCCTCCTCCTCCTCCTCCTCTTCATCTTCCCCTCGACCCCAACCAACACCCGATAGAAGGGCGTCCGCAGACTTGGCTGCAGAGCTGCGGCGGGCAGCTGCTCCGGACGCCCCCCGTGTCACCGTGGGACAGGCTCGCCGTGGGCGCGCTGAGTGGTTGGCACCGGGCAGCGCGTGCACGCAGGGCTTCCTCTCACCCGCGCGGTGGAGGTTTCAGGGGGACGGGGGTCTGGGATCAGCGACCACTGAAAGGCAATCAGCCATTTTCAGTGACTCAGCGGCCGCATATTTCACTCTCGAGGGTTTCAAGGTGACGATGGCGTCTCCCACGCTCACCCGCACTGGAACTCCGCGTGGCCACTGAGCCGGACCCGGAGGATTGAATGAACATGTTTGGCACGGCAGGCGCCACCGGTTAGGGAACCTCACGTGCTCTTAAAGCCCGGCCCCGGACTCTCCTCTCTCTCGGCCCCGCCACTCGCTGCCCCTCGCTGCCATGGTGGAGCACAGCGGCCTGGACATCATGTGCCTGAACCGGTACTGCCACAGCTCCTCCTCGTCCTCCAGCTCCGAGCAGGACAAGAAGACCTTCGCCAAGCTGAAGCTCAGCCTGTCGGGGGACTACCCGCGCAAGAACGCCGAGGTGCTGAGCGGCCAGTACGGAACCAACCTGCTGCTGATCGGGGCCGCGCTGATGCTGGCCGTGGCCCACCACGACCCCTTCGTGCGGGAGGAGCATCTGCTGGCCTTCGTCACCGGCCTCATGAGCCTGCAGCTCGTGTGGATGATGTGGTACATCCTGGTGCGGGACAGAAGGACGAGCACGCCGACGGTGAAGGACGTGCACGCCACCACGGGCTGGATCAGAGGTGAGTGTGCCACTTTACGCACGGGCCCAGCGGTTCGTGCGTAATGGCAGGGCAATAGAAATGTTTATCTCTGTGTTTATGTGAGTGAAACAACAGCCACGTCAACAACAACAAGAACCATCGTTCTTTCATCCACCGTCTGCTCCTCTGTAGGTGGCTTGACTCTCCTGGCTCTCCTCTCCCTCATCATGGACGCCTTCCGAATCGGGTATTATGTTGGATACCAGTCTTGTGTGTCGGCCGTGCTCGGGGTGTATCCTGTCATCCATGCAACTCACACCATGGCACAGGCGAGTGTACAGCCCCACTTCCGTTTCAGTATGCTGATAATCTTTCAGCAGTGTCGGAAACTCTGTCCTTGTCTGTCCGCGCACCGCTTGACCGGGTGGGTCTGTAGGATAATGTGCTCTTTGTTGAACCCAGGGGGGTCAGAACATCAGAATCCTGCCACTGAGCCCTGTTATACCACGGTCACCTGCAGGAGGGGAATCCTTCACAACACAGATGAGGTTTAGTTTGCTCTCTGAAGTTTGTCTTTTTGCCTGCAGGTCCATTTCCTTTGGTTTCACATCAAGGACGTCATCAAGAGTTTCGAGACCTTTGAGAGGTTTGTTGTCTCGTCCACGGCTCCCGCGCGACGGCGCTATCGAGTCTTGAAAAGGTGAAATCCACAGATCTCGGTCCTCACCCACGTTTCCACGTCTCCGCTCAGGTTCGGCGTGATCCACGCCGTCTTCACCAACCTCCTCCTGTGGTGCAACGGGGTGATGTCAGAGGCCGAGCACTTCCTCAACAACCACATGAGAAGACTCTCGGCCCTGGGCTACGGAAACCTCACCATAGGTAAGGGGCCCAGGGGCCCAGGGGCCCAGGGGCCCAGGGGCCAAGGGGTCGATTGCTGGCTTGTACCTGGATGGAAAGTACAATAGTCCACTTGAGCTCTCACTTCAATGGATGAAAGCGGGAGGAAGCAGAGGAGGGTCTGCGAGGGGAAGGGAGGTTACAGCCCGGCAGGCCCGGTGGGTCTTGTTTGTGTCGAGCGTCTCTCTATTAGGTTTCAGGAGACAGAGTGTTGCTGGTGCAGGACCCCCCCCCCGCTCCCCCCTCCCCCGGCCCTTTTCCCCCCCCTTCAGCCCCTCCCCCCCTCTTT